>CM061145.1:4078390-4153390 GCA_030710495.1 Labroides dimidiatus
GGATGGAACTAAAGTTACGTTTTGTGACAAGTCAATTTCATCCTCTCACTGGGGAAAAATGACGTGGAAAAAAACTCCATTTGTGACCCAGGGTTTAGACACACAGGTGCACACAGGTACACACAGGCATGTTCTGATCTCAACATCAAAAACAGGCCGTCTCACACACAAACATGTAGAAGCTTCAAGTGAAAGGAAACAAAAATACAGAGCAGTGACGTAAAAAGAAAGCCTGTAGAGGTGAGCACGAGGTGAAGCACCTGTGAGCATGTGCATGCGTGCATGTCTGTGTGTGTGTGTGTGTGTGAGAGTGTGTGTGTGGGTGTGTGTGTGTGTTTGTGTGTGCTTCACGTATGCCCTCAAAATATACCCTCTCTTTCTCTCTATCTCTTTCTCTCTCTCACACACACACACACACACACACACACGCACACACACACACACACACACACACACACACACACACACACACACACACACACACACACACACATTTAAATGCTCTATCATTAAAATCAGACTGCTGTTCGCTCACTTTCACACTCAAACCAACCAAACACATCATTATGTAGTCAAAGTCATTGAGGAGCAACCAAACCATTACACACACTAATTATTAAAGGGTACTCATTCAATTACACACTAACACACACACTAACACACACACTAACACACTTACACACACCGAGATGTTCCATATCTAACCCCCATTATGGACACACACATATAACTGCATTGTGACAATACCTTCTGAGAAAATGACTCTGACACATACATTACCACCTACATTAGGAATAATGGAAGCCCAAAGCATCTAAATGCATGTGTACCACATGAACACACTCAGACCACTCCACATAAGGTTTACCTAATGGGAAACAAACCAGAGCTGTCTTACATGTTTGTTTTTTTTTTTTTCTAAGATGTCCTGATAAATTCAAGCAGAGAACAGTGAGCGAGGTCTGCCTCTGAGTCTTTCTCCAGATGATTAAATCAAAGAGGTTCAAGATTTCTCTTATTTCATACTCTTAAAACACTTACTGCTACAAAACTTCGCTAAATCAAATTCCAGACAACAACAGGTCTCCAGTGCTGGTGAGCCAAAGCCAATTTTCCACAAAGGGTTTGCTTCAAGGCCTTTATTTTTTCTTTCTTTCTTTCTTAAGTATTATTATTATTATTATTATTATTATTATTATTATTATTATTATTATTAATAATAATAATAATAATAATAATAATAATAATAATAAAAGGGGTTCCACTTGCACTACCAATATGATCCCAGATAAGTGTACGTAGCAGAGTTCATTTTGAAAGCTACTTTAGTTTTAGTTGTAGTTTTAGAGTTATGTCAAAAAACACTTCTTTGTTAAAACCTCCAAACTCCTAAACTTAATCAACTTGCATTAGTCCTTTGTAGATCCCTGTTTAACTGTTCTGTTATTCAGTTAATTGGTAAGAATAAAGGTTTTTTTTTTTTTTTTTTACAGACTTTTACCTTATTCAATGACTTACAATGTTTATTAATATAACTGTAATGTATAACTATTTATTTTTTCATTATTATTGCTGTTATTATTATTATTATTATTATTATTATTATTATTATTATTATTATTATTATTATTATTATTCCCAAAAAATATCAGGTCTGCTGAAACTCTGGGCCTATTTAAAATTTAAAAAATTATTGCACAACTCTGCACTTTAATTTCCATGCTTATATATAATCCATTTTAAAATGTTTTCATCTTCTTCTTAGCCAATTTTTTCTTTCTATTTGCAGTATTATATTTATTTAATAATATGCTATATTAAAAAAAAAAACTGTCTTGTGTGCAAAAATGTGCTATATGAATAAATGTTATACAAATATTATTATAAAAGATAAATATTTATTATTTAATAAGCTATTTATACTTTTCTACTTCTTTTTATTGCTTAACTATATATATATATATATATATATATATATATATATATATATATATATATATATATATATATATATATATATATACATTAATTCAGCTGCCCATTCCTGCCTTTTTCTTCTATGTAGTCAAGATGGAGACCAGTGAGGGTGAGAAGTGTCCACTGTTCCACACTCAGCTTTTTAATCCTTTTAGGTGCACCAGCTGAGAAATCAAAGTGAACTATGTTTATCCACACGGTCAGTGTTAACAAAGTTATGCACTCAAAACAGTTTGTATAATTATTAGAGTTTGTGATTTGAGACAGACAGTTCTACCAGGTAATACACTCTATGGCTGGATGTCAGGGCTGGTGTTTGTGAATCAGACTTCAGGTTATAATGAAACTCATTTCCATGGAAAGGATTTGGATGGATATGGCAGAAATAACATTTATTTATTTACTTCATTTTATTTTCAGTTTTGTTCTGAATTTTTTTTTTAAGTGTGTTTAAAAAGTGATTCAAATTTCAGATCTCCTCCTCCAGCAGCCTGTTTTTCTGTCCCTGGGCTTTAACAGAGAATGTCACCTTTAGTTTTACGCCGTGACTTTGGAGCAGATAACAGAGTTTGGCCTGAGGATGTCAGGCAGAGCCGTCGGTCACAAGCAGAGAGCAGAGAGCAGATAGAAGGAGGAAAAGATGGAGGGCAAGAAAAAGTCAGCAGGATGGAGAGCAAGCAAAGGGAGGAGGAGGATGATGCTTAGAGATATATGTGTCCTGTTGGCTCATCACTGTCCTCATTTCAAAGTGTTTGTATCAAGGTGTGTTCCAGCAGAAGAAATAAAGAATTTAAAGCTTGACAGAAAAAAAAAAAAAAAAATGAATGGGTGATTAACTTTCAGATTCTCACACAACCACAAAAAAGATGAAGCTTCGTAACAAGACCTACTGTGGTTCACTCCAATGTGTTACCACTTTGTGTTTATATGTTATTTATTTATTTGTGAAGCATTCATTTTTAATGACTGAAAAAAACCCATCTATGCCTAAAGACAGTGACAATAATTACAGGATGACTCTAAAAATGTCTCTTAAAGTGAGCGGAACCTCAGGTGGAACTGACCGCATCGGAGTGGTTTTTCCAGGGGTCATTTATGGGTAACACTTCAGCTCACATCTCAGAGGGTGTTTTTGAATTTGTCTACTACATACTTCATGTACAGTAGGCACTGCATGCTGCCTATTACTTCTGAATGTAGTCTTAAGTCAGTGTTCTGTTGGGTGTGTTTTGTCGTATGCTACTCTGCTTTTCAGTTCAGGAAAGCAGAAGTACAGCTGATGGATTTTCTTTTTTAAACTTTATTATGACTTTAAGACAAACAAACTACGGATACATCTTAGCATTTCAGTTATAAACATACAAAGAGATTTACAGATGGAATATTTTAAATGAATCAGTCAGTGGTGGAGAATAGTTATTATGTTTCACTGAGGAATTCTTTAAAGTAATTGTATACAGTTGGTGTTTTTGGGCCTTTCATTGTTATTTTTAATCTTACGTCAAAAGTTATATCATTTCTATAAAACAAATCCAGAATGCATTAATATTTTATTTTACAGGTGCTTGTAGACTTTTATCCTCTTCTTTCCTATGTTCCATAAAGTCACTTTTTTTCTTCCAAAGTGGCGTTCTGTCTGGGCCTCACCACCTGTAGGTAGAGAAGACGTAGGGGCTCATTCCTAGGAACAGTTCTGGGAGGGTGTAGATGGGGGGTTTCCAAGCCCATGAGAGGGAGCAGGGTGTGTAGGTACCTACACCACTTGTGGATGTCCTATGTCAGTGGTTCTCAAACTTTTTACACCAAGTACCACCTCAGAAAGCACTTGACTCTCCAGGTACCACCATGATGACTGATAAAATGACTCTGTACACTTCATGTACGAGCACGAAAACACGATCGTCATGACCATTCCTCTTGACAGTTATTTTAAACAATAACAGGGGTGTTAGAGGGCTGTGTCAGAACAAAACAACTTAACATGAACCAAGAAGTCATTAAAGTTGTAATCCTGTTCTTTGTGTTTCATTGTGCTGACTCTGATGAGGTGATGGAAGCGGGCCACGGGCGTCTTTAAAGTCTAGTTCATGTTGGAGTAGTGTGTCCGCAGGCCATACTGACCAGTGGAGGAGCAGCACCAAGGGGGGCAATCGCGGCGGGCCATCCAAACTGTGCTTGAGTTCAGCACGATTTGGATGGCCAGTGTGACTGTGACCTTAATTTTAATTTATCTTATTTATATTTAATTCCAGATTCCTCTGCGTACCACTAATGGGAGCCTGAGTACCACTAGTGCTATGCGTACCACACTTTGAGAAAGTCTGTCCTATGTAAAAGTGTAGGTGTGCTCCCTGTTGTGAATGTTGGGGTACGGAGCCAGGACCCTGCAGAGGGGGTGGTTGTAACATAACTAACTGGGGCGCACCATGGCTCCCCGAGTGGTGGGGACCACTTGATGTTAGTGTTGTTGTATTGTAGTGGTAGTGTTGACTTATTCCAATACGTGGCAGTAATCCTAAACCTGTGTCACATGCATAGACAAACAGCATTAGTGCAGTGCATTGTGGGGAAAAAAGTATGTCAGGTAGACTGGCCTGATGCATACTAAGACATTTTCAAGGCTCAGTAGGACATCTGGGAATTTTTTTGTGGACTGCAGATTTTGCAAGTTTTCACATACTGCCTACTACATAGTGAATTTCAGCCAAATCAGTACATACTGCTGGTCTTCTTGTCACCTGAGCTTTACCATATATTTGTATATATATGTATTGTATTTTTGGGGGTCAGTACTTTGTTGAAAATGTAACACTGGGATTATTTTTAAGTAGTTTTCAATCAATCAATCAATCAATCTTTATTTGTATAGCGCCAATTCATAACAAGTGTTATCTCAAGACACTTTACAATAGAGCACAAAGCTCCTCATTTTAAGGATATACATATATGCATAGATACATATATACATATAAAGATACACATATACATATATATACAAATATATACATCCAACACCCAACTTGAATCCAAATAGCCAATCATGAATCCCTCCATCATGGCGGCAAGAAAAAAACCTTCTGTTAAGCAGCAGGAAATCTGGAATGTGGACCCCAGTCTCATGATGAACAGCAAATCCACACGATGCTGTGTTGGGTGTGTGGGCGAAGGAAGGGAGGTAGGAGGAGACAAGTGGACTAAAGTAAGAACTAAAGTTAGTGACAGATCCATGAACCATAGACCTGTCGTCTGATTTATTAGAGGTTAGCCTCTTGAGATGCTACATCTCGTTTTCGAGAGGGACCTCATGTTTGAATGGGTGTGGTGATCATTTTATAGAAGTATAATCAATGATGTTCATACTGAAAATAAGAATTTATGATAGTGATGAACTCATGGACGCCCAGACCACAAGTGCATCCCATTCCATTTCATTTCCCTAGATGTTTTGAGTATTTAGGAAGTAATTTACAGTTATAAAGTCTCAGTATTTTTCCCACCACAGGTATGCTACGCTATGCTAGGCTGCTGTAAAATGGGTTTTGTATACCCAGGTGTTGTCTTGCAGGCACGTTGCTGGGTTTGTGTTCAGATAGTTTAAATAAGGTGCTCACACATTTCATAGTTTATAGAAAATTATATTAACCACTGTGCAAGTAAGATACGTGAGTTTTGACAGGGTTTATTTACTGAAGAATGTTTTTTATTGAACAGATGAATGTAATGACTTTCAAAGTCGTTTTGTATTTTTAACTGAAACTGAAGCAGATGTATTTTTGCTACATGTTCTGTTAAAAAAGCTTCAATCAGAGACTTAATTTGGACAACAAACAGAGCTTCCCGTCCTCTTATCACCTGAGTTTTACCTGTATTTTGCAGGATTCTTTTTTGTTGCTGTGGTTCCTTACCTGGGACCTGTAACACTACTGAATAGGTGTGACCACTCCTCCTTTGACTGATCTCCACACAAAGCACAAAGCTGCAGCCACTGACTGTGTGTAGGATCAATGATAAGAAGCTCCCTGCCGAGCACTGACGCATAGTGCATTTGAAGCCAGAGTCCGTGCAGTAGAGATCAGCTGGTGTATCTGGTGTATCCACATGACGCCTCTGCAAACTAAGACACACATTTCACTCAATAAATCCAGTCCAGTCCACGGCAGAACAGACTCTTCTTTGGGTTTATAGCAAACACTGACAGTCATGGTTAAGTTCAGTGACTCTTGTGTTTGTAAGTTTTCCTTTCACCTCTCTCTTCACCCTTATAATCAGGGGCACACAGCACTGTGGGAGCCTCATTGGTTGACACAGCTGTCAATCAAGGTATAAGACCTCCTTTAATCAAAGTAAACTGATCAAAAAATTAACACACAAACATACACTCACCGGACACTTTTTTAGGTACACCTTGCTTGTACCGGGTTGGACCCCCTTTTGCCTTCAGAACTGCCTTAATCCTTCATGGCTTAAACTCAACAAGGTACTGGAAACATTCCTCTTTCCCCCCAACCCCCCCTCTGAATCCAGACACCCCCCCCCACACACACACACACACACACAGCTGATGATGGCCTTTGAGGGTCCAGCTGGGTTTAGCTCAGGTTACCGACATGGCACTGCTGCCTGATGGGAGCTGCAGGACACCAGGTTTCCTTCCACATTCAGCGGGACTCACATTATTAACTTTCTGATTCTTCCTCTCACTTTTCAAACAAACACCAGACCGAGGCTGCGATCAGATCAAAGCCAAAGCAGGTCTGAGAGTTTGGTCCATATTGACATGATAGCATCACGCAGTTGCTTCAGATTTGTTGGCTGCACACCCATGATGCAAATCTCCCGCTCCACCACATCCCAAAGGTGCTCTATTGGATTGAGATCTGGTGACTGTGGAGGCCATTTGAGTCCAGTGAACTCATTGTCATGTTCAAGAAACCAGTCTGAGATGATTCCAGCTTTATGACATGGAGCGTTATCCTGCTGGAAGTAGCCATCAGAAGATGGGTACACTGTGGTCATAAAGGGATGGACATGGTCAGCAACAGTACTCAGGTAGGCTGTGGCATTGAAACGATGCTCAATTGGTACCAAGGAGCCCAAAGTGTGCCATCAAAATATCCCCCACACCATTACACCACCAGCAGCAGCCTGAACCGTTGATACAAGGCAGAATGGATCTGTGCTTTCATGTTGTTGATGCCAAATTCTGACCCTACCATCTGAATGTCGCAGCAGAAATCGAGACTCATCAGACCAGGCAACGTTTTTCCAATCTTCTATTGTCCAATTTTGGTGAGCCTGTGCAAATTGTAGCCTCAGTTTCCTGTTCTTAGATGACAGGAGTGGCACCTGGTGTGGTCTTCTGCTGCTGTAGCCCATCTGCTTCAACATGTTGTGCGTTCAGAGATGCTCTTCTGCATACATCGGTTGTAACGAGTGGTTATTTGAGTTGCTGTTGCCTTTCTATCAGCTCAAACCAGTCTGGCCATTCTCCTCTGACCTCTGGCATCAACAAGACATTTTGGCCAACAGAACTGCCGCTCACTGGATATTTTCTCTTTTTCAGACCATTCTCTGTAAACCCTAGAGATGGTTGTGTGTGAAAATCCCAGCAGATCAGCAGTTTCTGAAATACTCAGATCAGCCCGTCTGGCACCAACAACCATGCCACGTTCAAAGTCACTTAAATCACCTTTCTTCTCCATTCTGAGGCTCGGTTTGAACTGCAGCAGATCGTCTTGACTATGTCTACGTGCCTAAATGCATTGAGTTGCTGCCATGTGATTGGCTGATTAGAAATTTGTGTTGATGAGCAGTTGGACAGGTGTGCCTAATAAAGTGGCTGGTGAGTGTATATCAGCATGACAATGACTTACTATAATGACAGAAACCAGGTTTGAGAAACATTCATTTGATTATTTGAATCTTAATATTGTATGATAACATGGGGGGGGGGGGGGGGGGGGGGACTTAATGCGTCAGTCAGTAGCTAGACATAGGCTAAAATATTTCAGCAGCGGCAGCCGGGTTGTTCAGTTTTTATAGTTAAAGCTGTATTAGCTTTCATTTTCAGCCAGAACAACAGGACTAGTAAAAGGAAAGACAGAGTTTATTTTTATTTTGCAAACACAACTGAGAGCAACATGACAACAAAAGGTAAGCCCTGGACTGGTGTGTGCTGAGTTTGTGCTGCAACCTGAAAGCAGCAGTCGTGAGTTATGACTTTTGATTGTTCCATTTATGGAGGCAGTAATTATGTGCAATGCTTCAGATGGAAACAAAGAGCAGACAGATGCACCACCACATTCCCAACCTCACTCCCACTAGACAAAGGTGTTTTTAAAAGCATCTGCAGATGCTAACAGGTAAGATTTGACCCTGCATTAGCTAACAAATGAAGTCAGAAACATTTTTGATTAAATATAAAAGATAAATAGAAAAAAACCCCAATCATTTCTGCACAGAAAAACTGCCTCTGTAAACCTCACAACGTCCAGCTTTATTAACTCTACTAATCCATGCAATTAGACTCTTAATTAGCAATTAAGTATACAATTACATCAACAGTATGCTAATGAGACCTCACTAATACATGTCTGGTTCTCCTCAGCAAACTGCTTTGATTGCTGAAGTGTTAGAGTATTTGTAGACATTTGTTGTTATTAATGAACATAAAAAGTGTGTTTGTAACACCACCCTGTTTCCATGACCCAACAAAGACCTAATGATGCCGGACGTCACCGTGAAGATATGCATTCATTTTGGGAAAAGCTCCGTCCGTTCACAGGAGTTAGCGTTCATTAAACACTTCATTAAAACTGTAAGTGGATAAAAAATGTCCAGTTGTTCTGTGGCAGTCTGTAAGAAACATCTTCAAAGTGATGGTCAACAAACCATGAACTGCTTTAAACTGTCGATGATGCTCCCACCTTTGTTTCTTTTTTATGCGGCTTTAAAATTTAATTCAATTTTGTTTTATTTTTCCAGTATATTCCCACTGTGTTCTATTTTCTTTTTTCTTTAGTATCTTTGAGTAAGAAGCACCATGTTAATCATATGTAATACTTTTAATATGGATATGCAATGGATTTCAGGCAGAAGTGAATGTTTTCAATGGGACAATAAATTCAACAAAATCAATTATAAAAAATGTTTTCCTCATTTCTGACTGTTAGTTAATCATTCTAGTTAAGACAGAGGACTTCCTTTTGGTTACAAAAGGACAAGTGTACTAGGGATGTAAATCACCAGTTTCAACACGATACGATACGATATCAGTTCTCAGAACAACAGTTTGATATTTGCCGATATCACAAAGTCTGCCACTAAACAATTTCATTTTGGTTCAGTTTAGAGGCCTTCAATTGATTTCAGACGATATTGGGAATCCATTTAACATATTTTGTTACTTTTCACATAAAGGAGAGGGGACTAATTGTCTTTGTCATCTCTCTCTCGGCTGCTAGCCATTATTTGCTATCTGTGCTAGGGGTGTTATGACTCGTGGCTGAGCAGAAACCGTCATAACCAAGAATGTGTGGGGACTTTCAAAATAAAAGTGGAAGGTAAAAAATTGGTGATAAATATCAATGTTTATAATTTCAATCAATTTGACTGAATCATTGCTCAAATGACCAATATATTGATCCAGATCGATGTACCGTTACACCACTAGAGTGTACCTAAAGAACTCAAAAACTTTATATGATGACTGAACAAAAACCTGTCACACATCAACACTGTGTCATATGCACCAACTCCCCTGATTTCTGCAGGAGTTTCTTGCTTTTTAACTTGTCCTCTCACTTTTTAACTAATTCATAAGTTCTCCCAATTTTCTGCTGATTTTTCACGTTGGTATCATTTAACCCTTCTGGATCTCAAACCTAACGACGGGATTAAATGACTGGTATTTACAAGCCATTTGTCTAATCTATAAACAGGGAAAAAAAACTAGCGTAATTGTCAGACTCTCAAGTTCCAGAGGGTACCTGAATGTATCACAAGTGACATTAACAACATGTGTCAACTGAGCACTGGAGACAGGAGAATTTAATCTACATCACATCGATTCTCATCTTCAAAAAAAAAAAAAAAAATGCTGAAAATAAATTTTGCACTTCAAAGTCTGTAAAAAATAAACAAAATCAAACAAGAAAGACAAACTATGCACTCATATCTAACTACATGTGGTTTCTTCAGATGAGTTATCAGGAATCCCTGTCAAAGAAGCAGCATGAATAAAATCAAAATAATAATTTACACCTTTTCTAATAAGCATCAAAAATACCCTGCCTGTCTTTGATTGTACTTAGGACTATAAAATAGAGTTTAAATGTTGCAGCATACCTTCTTAATCTCATGCATCATCTACATGAGCTGCACAAGCAGGCTCGATTCAAGACTTTTTACAAGCACCATAATGTTCATAAATGTGATCATGACTCATATAAAACAAAAAAAGAGGTTTTCACATTAAATTCCTTTATAGAAATAAAAGTTGTTGGCAAAACAAGTTTTATATTAGTTGCTGTGATGATGTTTGTGCACGAGATGTGCATGGTGCTCAGCTGGAGAATCATCATCCTTCTCTGCAGTTAACATCATCACCACAAACCACCTGATCTTACTGTGGCCTGCTCTGTGAGGAGCAGCACCGCCAAGGCAAACCACAGCAGAACTACACAGACACAGTTTGTTGTCTTAAAGATCATACTTTGGAAAAATAATAAAATTCATCATCTGACATCAAAGCAAAACGAACGAGCAGCAAGAGCATCCAAAGAGTCGTGGGATCAAACGTATGATATCTATCTTTTGAACGTAGTGGAGGAGAAACAGGAAGTTTTCTCATGAAACAACCCTCAGGTCACACACAGCTACTCAGGAGGCCTCAGATGAAAGACAGATCCTCTAAGCCACTTTAAAGAATAGGTGTCGTGAAATGCAGGAAGCATCCAGTGAGAAAAACAGTTAATTATACAATATGTTGACGTTTAAAGAGGTAATCTGGACCTCTTGACTGCTCATCTGAATCATTAGCGTTTAGCAGCACAGCCCACAGCACTCAGCTTCTCATGCTGTTTACAGGCTGTTTTTCTTGAACAGGTGTTCATATTACGGTTTCCTCTCCCTGTGGTTTTCACAGCTACTTTGGTTTGTTCGGCATAATAAGCCAAAAGACACCAGACATCACACTATATCTTCTGTCAGGATGTAACTTTTTATATTTCATCTGGCCGCCATATGTTTGTGTTGACCTGATTCACTCTCAGATTTCACCACCTGGTCTGGAGTTCTCAACCAGTGACTCATTCTCTCTCTCTCTCTCTCTCTCTCTCTCTCTCTCTCTCTCTCTCTCTCTCTCT
Source organism: Labroides dimidiatus (assembly GCA_030710495.1). Classification (NCBI taxonomy): domain Eukaryota; kingdom Metazoa; phylum Chordata; class Actinopteri; order Labriformes; family Labridae; genus Labroides; species Labroides dimidiatus. The sequence goes on from CM061145.1 coordinate 4,089,733, forward strand.
CTTTCTTTCTAACACACAGAGACACACAGAGACACACAGATGGAGACAAACAGACTGCTTGGATCAAAAACTGTTAAACTGAGGGCGCTGCATATGTGCAGGAACCCACAAACCAGTTTCTCTTTGTGTCCCTCTGAAACAGGGGCAGAGTGCAACGGGTTCCAAACTGAGGACCACATTGTGTAACAGGTTCATGGAGGTGTAGGAGATGATTATGACCACCAACCTAATATTAAGTTAGTCCCTCTTTTGCTGCCAACACAGACCTGACCCATCAAGGCATGGACTCTACTAGACCCCTGAAGGTGTGCTGTGGTATCTGGCACCAAGATGTTAGCAGTAGATCCTTCAAGTTGCAAGGTGGGGCCTCCATGGGTCAAACTTGGTTGTCCAGCACATCTCACGGATGCTGGATTGGATTAGGATCTGGTGAATCTGGAGGCCAAACCAACACCTCAAACTTGTTGATGTGTTCCTCACACCACCAGGGTGTGTTATCCTGCTGAAAGAGGCCACAGCCATCCATACTTGGATAAATGGTAATTGGTAAATGGACCAGTACTTATATAAGTCTAATAGACCTTTCAAAGTGCTTTACACTGCTAGTTCCATTCACCCATCCACACCACATTCACACACTGATGGTAGAAAGATCTATTGTAGACCATCAGTTTTTAACTACTACATTCATACCCATTCATACACCACTGACCAACAGTGCAATTGGGGGTTCAGTTCAGCTCAAGGACACTTCAGCATGTGAGCTGGGAATCGAACCCTCGACCTTCCGATTGAGAGACAACAACTCTACCACTGATCCACAGTCACCCCAGGAGAAGAGGGTAGAGTTGAAGGGGAGGGGATTAGCTGGTTACCAGCACTGTCCCAACATGATGACAGTGTATTTGCAGTGTTAGCGGATCTGTGTGGTGTGTCTACCAGACTTAAGGCGCTTTAAGAGCTTGTGAAACATATAAAGCTTCCCCCTCCCCGACACCTACACTATGTAGATCAGGTTGGATAGTCAGAGCAACACAAAGCAGGTAACTGAACACAACAAACGCTTTCAGTGGATAAATCCAGTGTTTGCACCTGAGAGAGGTTTAAACATACCAGTCACTCGGCATCTATGACTGCATTATCTGTGCATGTTAACAGACCAGACATTTTGGTGCTGCTCACAGTTTACATTCAGAGTTTGAGAAATGATGACTGGTCTGAATGAATGGAGCTAGAAGCTGCTTCAGTTGTGGTAAAGAGGTCTGACTCACTTTCGGGGCTGGCCGCACCTGGCCACTGAAGGAAATGCAGTTCTTCTTTTAGGTTTGTGTCACTTTACAACCCCAGACAGCTGCAGTTTCCTGTGTTTCCTTTTAGCATGAGAGCTGAAATCATTCTCATCACTCATCATGAGTGTTGGACAGAGACCGGAAGAGAGCAGCAGGGAGAGCAAGGGGATGAAAGTGTGTGTGTGTATGAGAGGAACATGGGAGGAACATGAAAGGAACGTGGAAAAACCTGGTGAGACGGGAAAAAGGTCGTGATTAACAGCTAACAAAGGGATTTCTTCATCTCTCCTCCTATATTTCCTGGACATTTTATTGGTCTTTATGGTCCCTGAGGAGCCCCCGCCCTCCAGTTAATGCAGCTTGATTGTCTTTATGCTCCCTTTGGGCCAACTTCAGGGGCAGCAGACCAGAGGGGAGGACAAAGAAAAGTAAATTATTGGGTTATGGTCAACCTTTGGAAATTCGATCTATTAAATCTGAAATACACACTCAGGAAAGAGCTTCAGGTAAAGGAAACAGTTGACAACTGCTCCATCTGTTTTACAGTTCATGCTGTTGAGTCATAAAAAACAAGGGGGGAAAAGATCTGCTCACCCTTGAAACTATCACTTCTTTTTTTATGCGCTCATCTTTCTTGCTTTTTAAAACTTGTCAGGAAGTGACCCGATGCACACAGTTCAGCTCCTTCATCCAGATCAACCCTGAAGCCTTCAGCTGCTGCTGCCTTCAATGTTTTGTTTCACAACTGGATACAACTGTTGGGAAACTGATGGTAAAACAGTGGACTGTCAGGTTTCTGTAAGGAGCCTGAAGCATCGACAGGAGACCGCTTCTGTAAACTTACTGCGTCTGTATTTCTGCGAGACGAGCAGAAACTGCGTCAGCGGGCGGATGTGATGAGACGATAAAGACGTTCCAGCAGATGAACAAACTCATCACAAGCTGTGCTGCTGTGAAGGTCTGATGCTGAGGAGATGAAGTTATGAATTGTGATGTGTGTAGGCAGAGCAGGACAGGCTCTGTGAGCAGCACAATGCTAACGTAGCTCCTAATACTCATTTAGCTCTGGTAGTTTGAGCGGCTTCATCTGCATGAAATCAAGGCAGTGACTCTAATTTAGTCTTTCTGGAACATTCGTTACACAGCTTTCATCGCTCTGCAGCCATGTTTACTGGCTCTGACTTCTATTATGGAGATCCCATTGGGAGGAATAGCTGAAAGAGGACTGTATGTGGGCGTAAGTGCAAGCTATTTGTATATCAGAGGTTCGTCCTTTGTTTACCTGAGTGCAGAGAGACAAATTACTGTCAGCCTACATTAATGTAGCAGTAAATGAGCAGAGACTCCTGAAAGCTGGGGTACCATTGGTGATGGCAGAGTGTGTGTAGGATGGTGTTTTAGTCTGGGATGGCTACAAAGTGACACCTTGCTGTACAAATCTGCATTATAAAGGATACACCCAGAGAATTGATCTCCATGTTGGTCCCTCGGTGGATTTTAGGAGTTTAAAATGGATTTGAGGTGTGTGTTAACAGAACTTTTAACATGAATGTGTACTGAAAGCAAAAGGCAGTGTTAGGCAGGCCACGTGTAGGATGTAGCACGCTGGGCTTTGAGTCACTCTTCACTAAGCTTCTTTGAGCTTCACTGCAGATAATTAGCTTGCTAACACTGCTTCAGAATTATCATCTGGTTTCCGGGGAGTCCTATCAACACAAATATAGGATACACACACGCACACAAAATAAGTAAATAAATAACTGACTAGATACATAAACCTTTTGAAACGTGATCAAATTTTTAGGGTCTCTGCTGGAAAATTGCACACCCATAATAAAATGAGTATATCTCTGCAAACACAAGGTCTATTTGAATAATTTTGGTTGTCACAGTAAAAGGAAAGTTTGTTACATTTGTTGAGATGTGTTAATATGAGTATATTTAATACTGATAAAGAGAAAATGAAGATTGAACCCAGCAAAAAAAAAAAAAAAAAATGTAGGTTTGCCTGAAAAAAAAAGATCTTTCGGGATGAATCTCTTTGAAAATGTTGCAGCTGCAGCTCTAAAGCTTTATTAGATCATAGTCCAACATATGAAGATGATCTCTGCAAAGGTTGACTCTGATAAAGTGAAGGAGAAGAACATCAGAGAGGTTTTAGTGCAGAGAGTTCAGGCGAGCTCTCTTTGGGCTCAGTTTGGCTTCATCTGTGTCATTTGAATTTTCTCATCTACAAAATAACAGATTTCATTTGCTCCAAATACAACTTTTTTTTCTTTTTTAAAGTCATTTATTTACATAAATATACAGGACTTTTCTTCCATTGGGTGAAGCTCTTTCAGTGTATGTGATTCTTTGGCCTCTCTCTCTCTGATACTCTGCTGTAGAGAGCTTTGGCTCATATCACTGGAATCTGTGGAGTCTCTGCTTTCATCTGAGGTGTTGATCTTTTGTTCAGCATGTACTGGTGCAGGAAGAGCTGTGGATGTGTTGAGTGTGTGGTGATTCATTTAGTTGTCATTTGAGTTGTGTTTTGTGGGATGAATGAAAAGGTTTATACAGTCGTGTAGCCCGGGTTCAACATCACTATATTCTGTCCTGACTGGTGCATCATTTCACGTTGTGTTTGCCGGGTTCAAAGGGTTAAAATGTATTAGTATAACTGTGCCACTGCCTTCTTATTGTTGGAGAGTAATTCAGGCTCTTTGTACATGAAACAAATGATGGGTTGTGGGGTCTACCTCCATTAAATTCAATGTTGGGGTGTTAACCTGGCTCATGCAGACCACAAATCCATTCTTTTCCCCATTCACAGTCTGTTTTCATCACTGATGGCTGGACCTGCATACGGCCCAGGTGGTAACCTGGTACGGTGTTGTCATAATCCATGATTGGTGACAGAATCTGCTGTTCAAGTTGATTTTCTGAGAGTGACTGTAAAGTAATTTCTGGAACCGCGAAGGACACCAAGGGGATGAGGGGGGGGTGTATAATATCAGAGAGTCAGACTGCAGAGTGATCAAAGATGAAGGGGATTTGTTTCTGATGTTCACTTTATCATCTGCATAGAGCTGAAGTCAGAGCAAACTGAAGGAAGAAGGTTTACAACAAAAAGTTAACAACTGTGGTGTTAACACGAGTCAAATTACAACACTGCGGTCATGAAAAGATCTTTACACAACTGTTCTCAACTCAAAAAATGAGCAAATGAGGAAGTAAATTTAAATATTTTAACATTTTTCCAGGTGTTTCTAAATTATCTAGTTCACCAGATTAAGGTGACTGGCCAGAAAAAAACAACAACCTTTAAAAAAGATGCTTCCTGCACAGGGGAAGGTGTTAAATACACTCAACTGTGCTATTTAGTGAGAACATATTGCCTGTGTGTACATCAAGATGTGTTCCAAAACACCGCATGCTCATGTCTTTATACACTTGTGTGTGTGTGTGTGTGTGTGTGTGTGTGTGTGTGTGTGTGTGTGTGTGTGTGTGTGTGTGTGTGTGTGTGTGTCGTCCAGTTTGAAATGCCAACCTGTCCTCCTGGGACTGAAGTGGGAGAGAGGAAACGATCGAACAAACACAAAAACTGTCGATGTGGACATTATTCCAACGTCCCTGTGTGTGTGTGTGTGCGTGTGTGTGTGTGTGTGTGTGTGTGTGTGTGTGTGTGTGTGTGTGTGTGTGTGTATGTGTGTGTGTGTTTAAATCGCTGTGGGACTTTTTAGTGTTTTGGTGAGACAACATCATACATCATGGTGGTTTTTATAACCCGAGGAGCTGTCTGAAAAAGAGCAGGAGAAGGGGGGCGGGGAGCGGTAAGGAAGACGAAAAGAAATGGGAAGACGGGAAGGAGAGGTCACTTAGAGACTTGTTTTTTCCCTCACGTTCAAACTTTTTTTTTTTTTTTTTTTTTTGAACAGTTAAAACTAAACTGTTCTGCCCAGATCAAATTTTTATTTCTCCTTTTTTTAAAGCCGTGGCTCACAGCAGAGACCCTTATCATCAGGGCATGGACATATGATTGTGTGAAGAACGGATGAGTCTGGACTTTTTCAACATTCGATTAATCATTGAAGAAGAAACAAAACAGTTTATGCGACTGTTATTGTCACTTTCCCTGCTGTTTTTATCATCTGCTGCTGGTAATGTGATCAAACTTTTTGATTTTTGCCATTAATGAACAAAAAAAAATCCATAAAAGTGTGATAAAATCTAAATTTTACAAGAATGAAACAGTTAAAGTTTCTGAAAAAAACCAGAGAAGGCCCTGTGAAATTCAGAACTGGATAAAACAGAGACTTTCACAGCAGCAAAGACTTCTGGGAGGAAGTTCAACATAAATATAAACAAAAAATGTATTTATGTGCACATTTTTTCTCAAAGTAAAACTAGCACACATTTATACAGTCGAGGTGAAAATGATCAGCCCGCCTATGAAGCTTTAAGTTGTTTTCAAAAACGTCACAGATTTTACAAACATCCTGTTTCATTTTGGATGCCTACATTCTTTTACTTTGCATACAGAAACAAAATTATTTAACAAAAATAAATAAAATAATAAAAAATAAAAATTACAATAAAAAGTACTTTATTTTATTTATTTATTTTTTAATTGTAAACATGGAAATCATATGGAGATATCCTTTGAAGGTGAACTGTTTGATCTGGAACAGACATCATGTTTCATCACAGTGCAGATACAGATGTCACTGAAAGACTTTGGCTAAAAAGTGTATTTGAGTTCAATAATGGTACAAAACCTGTTAACACACACATTGCTTTTCAACACTGCAGCCTCACTCACTCCTCACTCCTCACTCCTTTTGAATGCAACCTTTTAATCATTTCTAAATGTCTTCTTTGATGTGTTATTGTCAGCGTGTGCAATGACTTGTTTATGACCTGTTAAAATCATTTTAAATCGCTCTTTTGCTGAATCGTCGGGGCTGATTTTCAGCATTTTGACACATATCAGCATCAGCCTTTCTTTAATCTTACAGCTGATAAGAGACCAGTTTAAACCGCCTTATTTTGGCTCGCCCACAGCACCGTCTGATTGGTTACATGCAGAGCTACAGCTCTTATTCAGTGATTTAAATTTTCAGTTCACTTTATAAGAGATGCTACTGACCCTGGGAACTCCCTACATGTTTTGTTTTCATTTAGAATTAAAACAAAGAAAGGTGAAAGATAAAATAACGTTTTAGTGAAATTTGTAAGACTTGATTTACTGTAGAAAACTTCAGGGAGCTGTGATTGACTGGCGACCAGTCCAGGGTGTACTCCGCCTCTCGCCCTTAGCCAGCTGGGATAGACTCCAGACACCCGCGACTCTGAACAGGAGAAGCGGTACAGAAGAAGATGAACTTCAGGGAGCTGTTTATTTATTGGAAAAAAAAAAAAACAAAACAAAACAACTCACTAACCTGATAAAGCAGGTTAGTGAGAGAACACAGAGAACATGGAGCTGTTCCTGAGCCTTCAGGGTTTTGTGAAAACAGCAAATTGCGCAAAATGTTCTGCAGAGCTCTCAGCATCTTAAAGTGAAACCAGGTCACGTTCCTGAAGGTCCAGGGGAAACAAACTAAGCTACTTAAGAATACAAAAATCAACTGATTCAACGTTTTGAGAACAGAAAAAGTTTTATCTGTTGGGTTTGACAGTTTCTTTTACAAACAATGACTTTTCAAAACTTTTCAACACACATGCTTTGAAAAAACAGTCTCCAATGATAATGCACTGGGGGTTGTGGGTTGTGGGGGGGGAAGTGGTGTGGGTTTGTGTTTCTTTTTTACTTTCTTTTTTTTTTTTTTTTTTGGGGGGGGGGGTATCTGTTCTGTGGGTTTTGGGGGGGGGGGGGTCTTAGTCCATTACTTTTTTTCTGTTTGTTAAGTACTTTATGTTACCACTTTGCATATGAAAAGTGCTCTGTAAAAATAAAGTTAATTGATTGATTGATTAATTGAGGAAGACAAAACAGCAAAATCAAAACATGAAGCTGTTTTCTGGTGTTTTGCAGCGCTTACACTGAAAAAACATGTTGACACCACTGATCCATGATTCGTACGGATGTCTCTCCATGGTTCAGCATGCACGCGCTCTGCAGATTGGTTGATGAAAAAAAAGTTGTGCATGTTCACATAAAGACCGCATGTTCAATCTGCACTCCTTAGGCAGGAATGATGGTAGTCATGACTAGAAAGAGACGAACACATGAGCGATTCCTTCGCATGTCGTCGTCTGCTCTGGCTGCAGCTGAGAGGGACTGCTGCTAGAGAGGAGAGTAAGAACGACACATGCTTTCACATCAGAGTCTCCAAACTCCAGGAAAGTCAGTAGTCGTTTTTTTTTTAATACAAAAAACAAAAACAAAAAACAAAAAACAAACAAAAAAAAAAAAACGAGATGAGGAGCTCTGTGCTGCAGACACGCCCCTCTATGAGAGTCACATGGGCACAAATCTGGCACAAGTCCTGACAGAAGCAGTGTTTGAGTGAAAATGATGAGGGCATAGGCTCGTTTTTAATTCAGAGTTTAGAGTGAGAAGATATGCCTTCTATTCTTTTAGTTGTTTTCATATAATTTAAAAGACCATATTGGACATTATGAGTTGAATGTTATTTTTAATAAATGGGAAAAAGTGATTGACAAAATAAATGGAGGATGAAGTTTTGATCCATGTCTCAAGTGATACGATCCCATCTGTGACTTTTTTGGTCTGTTGCACCCCGAACAAACACTCAGGTTGTACTTCCTCCTCCATCCTGCTGTGTGTTGCTGTGCTCTGCTGCTGTCTGCCACAGACACAAAACCCCTCACCGTTATCTTTCACAGGTCAACTCTGACCTTTAGGCAAGCCCTTTCTCTGTCACTTACAAAATTTGGATGTCACTTGGTACCCTAAGTTCATCAGTTCAGACCTCCTGACTGTTAGTTATGAGTTCAAGACCACTGAAGCAAACCAGACCCCAATGTAATATCCACTAAAACAGAAAATAAGGAAGTACAGAAAGAAACACAAGCTGCTGATGCATACCATCAGCAGTGTGTCAAATGTTTTCAGCAGCCGTCTGTACCAGCACAGCATGCAGACTGGATATCACAACACAACAACAAAATATAGCAACATTTACAAAACAAGCTTCTGCTGCCATGATACTGAAACAGGCTTCCATAGGGCTAGACCATTATGGTTAAAAAAAATCATGATTACATGAACCATCTACCTCAGCTATCCCACTCTCAGCTTTGTCATATTTGTATGATTTGTGTAAGAAAAAGCATGTGAAAAAACACTGGAAATACCTTGATAACAACAAATGAACTTTCTTCTGTTGATTGTGTTTATTTATTTATTATGTGTGTGTGTGTGTGTGTGTGTGTGTGTGTGTCAAAATAACAGCCCTCCTTCTTTATCCTGCCTTAAGACTAGTGAAAGTATTCCAAAAGAGACCAACCTAAGCATGATTCATTTGAAACTGGTGTGTAAAGTCAGTATTCGAAATTATGACACTGTGACAACTTTAGCATCTAATACACCGATATAACTGCCATTATCTATCAATGACTTTCTGCAAGTTGCATCCATGTAAGCACTGTGTAAACGTTGCTATATAAAACATCATGAAAGGGACTCAAAGGATTTGTTTTCCTTCTTCAGATATAATCACTGTTAAAAGTATGTGTTGGCTTATCATGAACAGATCTACAGGAGATCTTTCTGAACATACGATTATGCAAAAGCACAATAATCATGACCGCTAACTTTATGCTGCAAAAACATACAAATTAAAGTAGCTAAAAGCTAAACAAACAAAAAGTTTATCAGCATGTTCAGATAGCCTCCTTCTCCCAGCCTCCCCCTGCTCAGTGTGTGCAGGACGCCGGTGATAAGCTGCAGCTCTAAAAACTGAATCACGTGCTCCAGCTCTATGTGATGGTGTTCATGGTTTCAATACCAGACTTCCTGGGAGTCCCACCGACTCCCTGTGCAACAAACAAGAGCCAACACTGTCCAAAGAGCTACACTATATATATATATATATATATATAAATATATATATATATATATATATATATATATATATATATATATATATATATATATATATATATATATATATATATATATATATATATATACATATATATATATATGTGTGTGTGTGTGTGTGTGTGTGTGTGTGTGTGTCTGTGTGTGTGTGTATATATATATATATATATATATATATATATATATATATATATATATATATATATATATATATATATATATATATATATATATAAATTAGTGGTGGGACTTTATCGCGTTAATTCGATAATTAACGCGGGGGAAAATTAACGGCGTTAAAAAAAATGACGCATTTTATCGTATTTTATTTTATAGTCTATATCACACAGAACGGTTCTCAGTCCACGAGTTTCTGGCAGACGGATTATAGCGACGCACTGAGTGATGGATAACACTGATGACAGCGCCTTGCTTAGCTCGCTGGATGGAAAATTTACTTTTAAAAAACAGTCGGATGGAAGCCTGGATTTACACATACTCTGTGAGCGCCGCGGTCCGTCAGCGTGAGCCAACTCACACTGCATCCGTCTCAGGAGCGGAGCGCAGCTCAGCGTACTCATAGCAGCTGGATACACAAGAACACAGGAGAACCACATGTTCCCGCAGGAATCACACCCATGACAACTACTTTCATGATATTTAGTATGTTAAACTCACCTGCCCTCCCAGAGCTTCATTAATTCAGTCCTTCCCTTTTAGTCTCTGTTGGTGTCCTTATATAAAGGATGTGTTGTATCGTATATAATTATCTGGTTTTCAGCCTCAAATATAAACTTTTCCTCGTCCATGGTGTCAGATTTCCTCTGGGTCTGACCCGCTGATGACTGCTGGCCCTGTGCCAGTGTCGAAGTTTTAATATACGAGGATAATTTTACGATCGACAGGCTGAACATGGTGCTTTATTTTGAAAAGACGGAAAAACTCTGATCGTTTCTCGTGTCTGTTTTCCTGTTTGGTACGATCTGCTCTGTGGAAATTGACGCGTTTTCAAAAAAACATCTTTTGAGCAAAATGAACAGATTTTGGTAGAAGACTTAATCATTGAATAGTCACATACAGAAGTTTAAACTACAAAATCTGTTTGAAAAGTGTTGCTTCTGATGTTGAATATCGATGTGATTAAAATGTGATTAATTAATTACAAATGGCATAATTAATTCGATTATTTTTTTTAATCAAGTCCCACCACTAATATATATATATATATATATATATATATATATATATATATATATATATATATATACACACACAAGCATATTGGCCTATCTGGCAGCTGAAGCTCTCATCCAGCCCTTTCAACATAAATAGCACAAGCGTGTGTGTGTGTGTGTGTGTGTGTGTGTGTGTGTGTGTGTGTGTGTGTGTGCGCGTGTGTGTGTGTGTGTGTGTGTGTGTGTGTGTGTGTGTGCGTGTGTGTGGTGTCTCTGTGTGTGAGCAGTCATGCATCATTACCTGAGTTGGCAGGTGTGATGCAGAGGGGAGTCTTACGTCAAAGCATCCGTGTTGTTCAGGATCGTGCAGGCACACAGCTCTAAGATAAAAAAAAAAAAGAAACATGTTATTTTAGTTGAAAGCAAATATTTCACTTCAGTTTAAAACTGATAAAAGTCAAACAATGAGCAGCCATCTGCGGGGCTGCTGTTTGTCCTGCATCTCGACCGAACAGTTGAGGCATGTGCACACTCAGAGACGTTGCAGCCCTCCTCTCTCCCGCAGTAACTCCCCTCACTGTGTTCTTACACTGCAGGAAAATGTCATGAAAAAGTGGCCTCATGCTGAAGGAGGTTTGATTTTTGTCACAGAGAAACACGAGATGATGTTTGCATCCAAACATTTTTATATCTGAACAAACTCAGCTCAACACACAAACACACACACACACACACACACCTTCAAAACGTCCAATATATCAACGCGAGATGCGGTAAAAACACTTGTCGGTAAACACTCATCTGTTTGCAGAGCTACTTAAAACGGTGTTTATCAGACTGAAATGAAGCAGCAGAGGTTTGTTTGGATGTCATCTGCTGCACAACTTCCCCCAGAGCTGTGTCGCCTTCAGGGGAGACTCTCAAACTTCAATATGAGGATCTGATAGTCACAAATCTCTGCTGTCATACCGTTCCAGAAAGAGAGAAATATGCTCTCATTTTTGGTCTTTTTTAACACTGAAAACTTATTTTCAGGCAGAAAGTTCCTTCAATTGAACTCAACGGGTGGAAAGAGATCAATCTTCATGTTTAATGGATCAACAGGCAGAAAAAACTCCCTCACTGTGGGAATCTGTACGTTCATATGATAACTGTGACATGTCTAAGACCAGCTGCTACTTTTCATTTACTTTGATTTGAGAAAACAAGGAGTAAAAATGAGGCGACAGATCTCATGGCTGAAATAACAGCAACAAAAAACAGCCATTATGTTTCAGCCCAGTAGCTTCACCGTGCCACTGGACTGGAGCTAAAGGTTCATCAGATGTGGTGTGGCAGTGGGAGACACTGCCTGACAGCGTTTCAGTATTCGACTGCTTATTTTCTCTAAACCAGGACCAGAAGGTTTTAGCTTTCTGGTCTTCTTTTCCCTGCACAAAGCTTTTGGTCAATCAAGCCTCCTTGGCTGAGTGGAGCCGACTGACGGGTTCACTGAAATAAACACGTTCCAAAGGAAAAAAAAAAAAGCTCTATAACCAAAGGACGAGAATTTCATGCAGATTGGTTCTCACTGTGTTCTGAATCCAGATGAAGCCATTAAAAACTGGACGACATGACAGCTCCCCTAAAGTAAAGCCTAAACAGTGGAACTCCCTCTGCTGGTTGTAGGTGAAAAAGCCCGCCTCCTCTTTGTGAACAGATGGGACATGGGTCAAACTTTAAAATCAGAACACATGTTAAACACACGTAACAAACACTGACACAAGAGTCAGTCAACTTTTCATAACAGTGAGTCTGTTAATCTGATTTACATGATGGGACGGTCATGTGTTCACAACTCTCCTCTGGTCTCTGTGTCACGTACGACAAAGTTCAGGCCGGATGCACACAGATACAAACACATGGGCGCACACACACAAAGACGAGCACTCTATGTGTAGGACAGAGAGTCCATAAAAATGTCTCAACCACCACAAGAGACGCAGAAAAAAAAAAAAAAATCTGCCTTTTTTAAAGCACTCCCAGGTCATCTCTGTGAAGAAGGCATTATTCTTTGAAGTTTATTGATGGATTGATTGATTGATTGATTGATTGATTGATTGATTGATTGATTGATTGATTGATTGATTGATTGATTGATTGATTGATTGGCTTTTGGTCTCAGTTTCTTTATTTTTGGTTTTCAGTTATAGCCAAGAATTTTCATTTGGATGTATCCCTAAAAACATCCACAGCTGAAAACAAAGTGCTGAACAGAGAGCTAAATGAAAGAAGAAGATTAAAAACAGATGAGAGAAACACACACACAAAACAAAACATATTAAAACCAATTAGAAGCAAAAGCCTAAGAAAAAAAAAATAAAAAATTAGAGGAGTTTTAAAGTGGACAGTGAAGGGGCCTCTCTAATGTGCAAGGGCAGACTGTTCCACAATCAGGGAGCAGCTCTAGAGAAACCCTGTCCCCTTTGATCTTCCACTTGGACCTCTGTACGTACAGGAGCAGTTGGTCTGCTGACCTGAGAGACGAGAAGGTGAGTAGGGGTGAGGAAGCTCAGAGAGGTAAGGCAGGACAAGAGCATTTAAACATTTAAAAACAAACAAGAATTTAAATTTATCCGTAAAATGCACAGTCAGCCAGTGGAGTGGAGCCAGTTCAGGGCTGATCTGCTCTCTTTTACCAGCTAAAAAAAAAAAATGCAGCAGAGTTTTGAACCAGCTGCAGATGAGAGACTAAGGACTGACTGACTTCGACATAAAGCGTGTTACAGTGATCCAAACAGGACAAATAAAAGCATGAACCACTGCCTGCACAGAAAGGAGCTGATTTTGGCAACCGCCTTTAATGATTATAAAAAAAAAGACTTAAAGAAAGTTTTTATTTGGCTGTCCAACTTAAAACCCAGATTGGTAACAGTTGTTTTTAAATATACTGTTCCTCTGTGAGTCTGACCCACGCAAAGCAGCTTTAATGTTTTACAACAAGGGGGTCAATACAAGTCTGGCTCTGAATCTGGCTCCAACATGCAAGATGTCAACAACCACTGCAGAGCGAGCATAAATCAAAACCACTCAGAGGTCGGTGTCGGGCTTTCTAACAAACACAAGAGGACGGTGACAGCAGAATCAAGAAACTGATGTATTGCGTTTCTGTGCCGTTCTCGTGTAAACGAGAGGCCGAGAGTACCTCTGCATGTCATCCTAAAAGCATTGTCGTGTAAACAGCCCCTAAACTAGACACAGCGGGAAGGAGAACTGCAACAGAAAACAGAAAACAGAAGACTTTACACACAACAAACAAAGATCAGTCTTTGACTCAAAGAAAAAAAAACAAATCAACATCAACACACAACGATCACAGCTCGTAAACAATAAACTCTCTTTATTACCATTTTAAACATAAGACAACCCCTACTTCAGGGATTATTAGCGTTTCACCTACTCAGTCTTATTATTTTTACATCAGCCTTCAGAACTGGCTCCTACATCCTGTGAAAACACATCATAAAGGTTTAAAAACCATCACTAACTTATAAAGACATGTAATCATGAAATAAGGACCCAATACGTGGATTCTGATGGGAGCTGCACTGTGAATAGATTTCTCTGTTCGGTGTGGAGACGTTTTCAGTGTCACGACAAAAGACTTCATTTTCAAATACCCTGAAGCAATGTCACCTGAGGTATTTAGCACGGCTCGAACAAAAAGGGACAAAACCAAAGTATAGAAAGTTTATATTGATTCAAAAGAGGCTGTGATTTAAAGAAGTAGAGAAAGTTCAACACACGCAGCTTTTTGACACACACACACACACACACACACACACAAACACACACACTACAGTCCGAGTTCAGAGTATGAGTTTAGTATCTGATCCTCACTCTTTCGTCCCTGCATCATTTACACTGTAATTTCCTGTTTCTTAGCTCTCAGGGCAGAGTCAAACCGCCTGTGTGCTGTGTACCTCTGCTCTAAACAAACTTTTTACACAGTTTCAAACTGTCAGAGAGCTGAAGTCAGGACTGTGACAAGGACACCGAGTCAACAAGTCAGTGCCAGTGCACCTGCTGGTCAAGAGCACTACAGGTGTGTTTGATTGGGGTCACTTAGAATGTTGGACGGGTGGTGCATTAAGTTGATGATTAATTAAAGGAGAGGGAACCCTGTATTTAACCCCACAGGGGTGCTGGTAACCCAAAACCAAAGCCAGTCCCTCTTTATTTAAAGGGAAGGACACAACAGTGTGCAGTTTTTGTCCAGCTGACCTGCAGCTACGTTCATCTCTCTCTTTTTAATTCCAGACCCTTTTTGTGAAATTGTTGTTATTTTTGATTCTTATTTGACAGGGACTGGGTGAAGCTCTCAGTTGCACTTTGCTGGGCACAAACCTGGCACACCAACAGCAGGTTCCTCTTTGGGGATGAAAAATTCCAGGAGTTTTCCCAAGTTGGAAAATTTCCATGAGAAATTTCAGAAATTAATGGGAATTTTCTGGGACTTTTTATAGTAACTGCATTTACCTGGTCATATACATGTATAAATATGAAACATTTAATTTGTTATAGCAAACATGCATGCAAACATGTCTAATCTAATCTAAAACTTCAGAAAATTTCACCTTGTTGACGGCAACAAACCCTAAAAATTTTCAATATTTCTGAGCATAAATTCACATGAAAATTCTCCTGAAATGTATTGTCCTCCCTTTTGCACCTATCCCTCACTGTATTCTATTTGACTCTTTGTTTAATGTTTTGAAGCGAGCACAAAGTGGAATATTTGAAGGGTGAATATGTTAAAAACAGCAGAATGCTCCGTTGCTGCACAGCAAAGTGAACAATGTTTGAAGTCACGCCTGCAGCCCAGTGAAGCTTCTTCATTCAGGGATCAAAAAACAGCAGCGAGCGCTGTGACAAACTTCTCTCCCTCCCACAGGAACAGGAACCTGACGTGGTCATGGATACATGTTACCAAAACGATAATCAGTTAGTAAACCAACAAGAAGATCTCCACAGAATAATTAACCCATAGACCTCGCTTATGTTTTCCAACAGGGCAGGCTGGGGGAAGATCTGGAGGAGCTTGTCCAACATTATCAGGCCTGTGCACGACTGTAGGGGGCAGCAGTGCTCGCTTTGGATGAGAGCTCAGCAGAGATATGAGAAGAAGGTGACAGGGACAATGACGAGATGTTGCAAGTCAGAAAAGTTCAGGCAACTAACACTAAGAGAGTGTTGTGATTGTGAAAAAAGACAATAGAGATGTGACATTCACAAACGAGTCAGTCATTTAAACGTCTCTTATGAGCCAACGATGAGAATCAGTTAACAGTTGCATGTTGATCCATATTTTATCTTCTTACTGCAAGCAGTGATTATTTCTTTGATAAAAATGAGTTTGTATGTTTCTAAAATATTACAAAATATAGCAACGAGTCAGTCTTCTAAACGGCTCTTTGAAAAGAACGATTCCTCAAGATTCGAGCCGTAAATCCCATCTGTACAATGTTCTACTGCTAATTACTAAAGAATGGAAAAAAAAAGATTAAACTTTCTTTTTTTTCCCCCCAATTAAAGAAGAGAGTCTACACTCTCTTTTGCTATTTTTGGTGTGAACATAACACAATATTCAATGGGTCCTGAAAGATTGGTCAAAATGCTCCAAAACGGCTGACAGACAATGAGTTAGTTCCCGTCATGTCATGTGGCGCTTATCATTGTTATTACACAGTATTATTTCAATCTGACTCCTCTGAAAAACAGAGGATTTATTCATAAACTACAGAAATGTTGGGGTTAAAATGAATTGAATGCAGCTTCCTACAGACTGACTTTGTGCCAGGGCAAATTCCCGACCAAGTTTACACATCTTCTTTAATCATTATTATCTTCATGTCTGTTCTTTTTTTTCATTTGTTCAACAAAACGCTGAAGGATGGGGGTAAATCGTTCAGATGGTCTCTTATCCCTCTCTCTGATAACCTGCAGTGCCTGACCCGAGCCCTGCAGCCGGTCTGAGAGATTCCAGAGCAGGATCTCTTCTTAAATATGAACGTACAACGTTATGAGCAAGCAGTTACTGCAGAAATCTTTCTGCATTATCTCACCTGCTGGGATAACAGGTAGAGAGTGAAACATTTAGAAACACAAGGTTTTTTTTTAAGTTGTTTAAAAAAATCAGACGACCAGAAAAGAGGAAGCACTAAAGGCAGGGCAGGAGGGAGGGAAGCTGCTGCTGCAGTGTGGAGCACATTAAAGTCATTTGTGTTTATTTAAATATAACTAAGATAAATTAAAACATGTAACACCATCAAATATATAAGATTCTAGTTAGTTTATGTGCAAAAATGAAAATCATTTACTTAAGTCTTAATGCACCAACGTTAGGAAGAAATGCAAAAGTTTTGTTGCGTTTTGGCCTCATGTTTATATGGAAACGCAGTTTCAGCCGACCTAAAACACAACTTTTTTAAAACGCCCTCCAGAGTGGAATTTTTCTGAAATGCTGCAGCTTCTATCTCCGTATAAACAGCAAGTGTGTGTTTTCGGTGAAAACGTTGACGTCACGCTCCGCTTTCGTTGTGGGAACTTTTAATTGCCATGTGTGAACCAGACAACAACAACGGTTAAATAGTGGACTCACCGGGTTGTGTTTGTGCTGCTGAATCTGCTGACTGCCTTTCAACTAAATGTTCATCTGTTGCTCCACTTCTGCACTCAGATAAGACATATTTAATATATCCACCAGATGATCAGCTCACCTCTTCTTTAGCGGCAGACTACAAAAAGACTCTACAGTTATATCGCCACCTACAGGCCTTGTATGCATACTACAGCGTTTTCAGTCCCTCAGTGTTCTGTATGAACTCAGATTTTTTTTTCTCTCGAGTAAAAAGCTGTGAAGCGTTGTCGTATAAACAGGGGCCTTAGAAGAGGAAAGCAAGCCGAGCAAAGAGCGCGCTAACAGTAGCCCCATTAGCATCAGTCAGGTCACCAGTCAAGCAGCAGCGAACGGTATAAATAAGTGAAGAAATATGACTCCACCTATATAAAAATTTATGTAGTTTTTTTTTTCTTGCATTTATTTAAATCACAATTTTAATTTAACTTTGAGATGCAATACATTTGAATGGGATCATTTTTGTGCAACATTGTTTTTAGTGTCTTTCATTTAAGCATGGTGTTAAAGTTCAAACTGAGTGTTTCTACAGTAAATAAATTGTTGTTAATAAATATACTTATTAGAAATAAAAGCCCCACCTAATATTGAACTGTGCATAGATGTAGCTGAATACTCAGGCCGACTGCACCAATGGATATGATGAAAGTCTGATGGATGAAACCAACTACAGGGAGAGGGATGGAGGCGTTTTTGAAGTTTGGACATAAGGCACAGGTTGAGGACTTTTTGAAGTTTGGACCTAAGACACAGGTTGAGGACCTGCTTTGACGGCTTACAGGAGCATCCTAAAAAAAAAAAAGAAAAAAAAAAAAAAAAAACAGGCGATAACCCAGATAAATTACAGGCCAGGACTACAAGGGGAGAAAGGGTTAAAAGGCAGTGAATGTTAGCAGGGGATGGAGATATAAAACGAACATGCTAGAGATTAAAGAAGCCATTTTACATTTTTAGTCCCCACAGAATAGAAATACCAAACGAAAGTAAATACAAACACAAACACACACATGCTTTTACTGTTTGTTTGTTTTAAGCATGTTCGTGGATAGAGAAGGGAGGAGACGCATCAGACGTATGAAGGTCCAAGTCTAACCCTATAAGTGGACCAAACTGAGCTCAACATGTGGCCCGACGGTTCGAGTTCCTTATCTGTACTGAAAACACCTTTCTGGAGGAGTTTAACTCTTAATCCAGCAGAGGGCGCTCCAAAAGAGTTACTATCACTATTACTTACTATTATAGCTTTGCATGCTGGGTTGGTGCGTGTCAGTTTCATGAAAAATGAACATAAAAAATAAATAAAATATAAAGAGAAACAGCTGATTCTAAACCCTTTTAAAATGTATTCATGGACTTTGAAATGACTGATATATGAACTTTTATCTTAATATGGGGTTAAAGTGATGATTACTTTAGAACATAACACTTGACCATGGTGAAGAAACTATTCAGACGAAGTGAAGGACATAACCTGAGGACTTTCAGCTGCTGGTGTGAATCAGTGCTCTATCGTCAACAAGTTTGACAAAGTAAGGAATAAATCCGTCAGAGGAAGGTTTGTTTTGGAAAAATCTCTTTCTCCCACACATTGTTGGAGGTATTTTGAAGTCTGCTTTTATTTATATTTTGTTTGTTTTTGTATGTGTAATGTTTTTTTTTGTTGTTGTTGTTGCCGAATAATTTAGCAGACACCAGCAGTGAGTGTGATCTTCAGATTAAAGAGGCGACAGCAGAGCAGAGAGAAACCCACAGGATGAAAGCAGGAGGTGTCTGCAGAGGTCAAAGGGGATGAATGATGGCGATGTACTGAAATGTTCTCAGCTGCACATGTAATGTACACGGGAACATGTATGTTCTCACACACACACACACACACACACACACACACATACACAAGGTTCTTCACTTCCTGTGATCCTCCTGAGTCACTGCGAAACTTCACACGGAGGCAACACATTCAGAGTTTCAGCCTGACTGAGCACCAACAAGCCCACTTTGATGTCATCAACCAGCCAGCAAGAGGGTGTGTGTGTGTGTGTGTGTGTGTGGGTGAGAGAGAAAGAGAGAGAGAGAAAGAGAGAGAGAGAGAGAGAGAGAGAGAGGGTGTAAGAATGTTAATGTGACCAGTCAGTCAGCTACAGGCCCACACCTTCAGCACAGGGTGGCAGTGACCTTCTGAAACACACACACACACACACACACACACACACACACACACACACACACACACATCCAGAACAAAAAAATAATAATGTGGCCATCTGAAGTTTCTGATTCAACCTTTGAATTCATTCATTTTCTTATTATTTTATTTTATTGTATCTTAATAAGTTATTATTTTATTTTATTTCCTAGTGTCTAGTCCTGGTGTGAGCCCTTGAAAGGACAAATAAAAACAGATAGTAGATAGGAGCATCAAGTGAAAGCAGCCTGCAGAGGAACATCACTGACAGGCTGCAGGAGATGTGATGGTATTAAGAGCATTCATCTCATTTATCAAGATCTGCTTCTTATTTCAGAAAGAGGTCAACGACACCCAACACTGCACCAATCAGGACCTCAGGTTTCACTTTATAGGATGCTGATTTATTTCAGATGGTCTGACTTCACCGTAGTGTGTGTGTGTGTGTGTGTGTGTGTGTGTGTGTGTGTGTGCACTTGTTTCTATATTCCGGTGGGGACTTCAACCTGACTGCACACTGACCCATGGGGACGCATATCACCGTGGGGACAAAAATGATGGTCCCCACGGGCAAACCCCCTCTAAAAGCTCTAAAACAGTGTTAAGACACGCCCCCTGCATTTTTCTCAAAAGTCCCCAGGACAACCATTTTCACTACTTTAGTGTATAAGTGTGCTTAACAGTGCGATCCTTGTGGTCACACAGAGTACTGCAGTCCTCACAAGGTCTACTGCTCTTGAAGTGTGTGTCACGAATGGTCCACTCTCTAGAGCCCTCTAGAGGTCAAAATCAGCATTACAGTTCTTAATATTTTTAACTGAAGGCCATGCTGACAAAAATTGATGTTTATTAATGAAAGTAATTATCAAATTTATTATCTACCAAAAAAAGAAAGAATGATGAAAGAATTTGCTTGTCATTTTATTAACCATACATTGAGATTGCTGAAATTTAACTTCAAGTTTGATTTATTTGAACAAGTTTTACGAAGGAAAAAAGATAATTATAAAAAAGTACGTAAAGGTTTTCAAAATGTAAGTTAATAATTCCTTTTTAAACCAATCCTTATAAATTATTGAAGATTAGATGTTAAACAAAACGTAAACTTTTGCCAATAAATTTGTTGGACATTAATATTTTTAGTTTTTAGATATTTAATTCTCTTCCTTTTGAACTGATTGTTTTTGAATACACTTTGTTTAACTTTGTTTTAAATTGTCTTATAAAGGTTATCACTATGATCACCTGATAAAACTCAGCAATATAACTCTGGGTTCAACATGGAAATGTATCCAGATACAGACATGTTTTTTCTCTGTTACAGTCCCTGCACTACTATTTCCTACTTCCTGTTTCCTTCATCTAAACTCTGTTTTTAGTATCATTGTTATCATTATTGACAACGTATAAAACAGACATGTACATTTTCAACATCTGAAGTAGTGCTCAGGGGATATTAGATCATCCAACCATCCATCTTCTGTACCGCATATCCTGTTCACGGTGGCAGGTGTATATAGCCTTTCCCAGCTGTTTTAGGGTGAGAGGCGGGGCACACCCTGGACTGGTCTCCAGCTAACCACAGGGCTGACACACAGAGACAGACAACCTTTAATGCTCACAATCACACCTACAGGCAATTTAGAATCAGATGAGCATGTTTTTAGCACTGAGGGGGGAGAACCCTCTCATGTGAGTGGAGAACATGCAAAAAAGGTGGATGACCCTTGACGTAGAGGTACTCGGTAGCAGTGCCATACAAGAATCTTATTCATGTGCTTGATCTCTGTTACATTTTACCAGTGTACACTGTTCTGTTGTTTACAAAAAATACTTTGCACATTTGTTTGATTTATTTAATGTCTATATTGACCAGTATATTTATTTATTTGACTGTTTTACATAGTTGTGTTTACACATTTTTAAAGGTCAAAGGTTACTTTTTTAAAATAAAATTATCTAAATTCAGCATTTTTGTCCTCTAGTTCCTTATTTTAAATAAGTAAAAAAGAAAAACAACAATTAATAATTATCAATATTGACTGATATGAAACATGTATATACAGAGACAATTTTTAGTCATATCACCCAGCCCTATTTGTAATTTGTATTTTTGTCATAAAGTGTTTTGTGCATGTCATGTTATGAAGATCAAAAGAGCGCATAGGTAACATGCACATTTAAAAAGGCTCCAGTGATGCTAAGCAACATATATGCCACAGAAACAGAAGCTAAGAGATAAACAGACACAGACGGACACTGTACAGCTTATACAGACACAGACACAGTAGGCTCATAGACAGACATAGTATAACTAATTGAGACAGACAGGTTACAGCTCATACGGACACAGACAGTGCAGCTCATACAGACACAGCCACAGTACAGCTAATAAAGACAACAACATTACAGCAAATAAAGACAAAGACAGTACAGCTAATAGAGACACAGACCGTACAGCTCATGCAGACACTGACAGTACAGCTAAAAAAACAGTACAGCTAATAGATACAAAGACAGTACAGCTAATAGAGACACAGACAGTACAGCTCATGCAGACACTGACAGTACAGCTAAAAAAACAGTACAGCTAATAGACACAAAGACACAGTAAAGCTCATAGACAGATGCATTCGGCTAATATATACAGGGACAGTACAGCTAATAGATAAACAGACAGTAAAGCTAATTGAGACACAGACAATACAGCTAATCAAGACACAGACACACTACAGCTAATAGAGACATGGACAGTACAGCTTATAAAGACACAGGCACATAGAGCTAATAAATACACAGCAGTACAGCTTATGGAGACACAGACAGTACAGCTAATAGAGACACAGACACAGAACAGCTAACAAACAGTTCAGCTAAAAGATACAAAAACAGTATTGCTAATAGAGACAGAGGCACAGTACAGCTAATAGACAGATACAGTACAGCTAATATAGACCCAGACAGTACAGCTAATCAAGACACAGACAGTACAGCTAATCAAGACACAGACACATAGAGCTAATATAGATGCAGACACACTACAGCTAATACAGACACAGGCAGTACAGCTAATAGAGACACAGGCACATAAAGCTAACAGACAGTACAGCTAAAAGTTACACGGACAGTACAGCCAATACAGACAGGACACATAGAGCTAATAGAGAACAAACACTGTTTCGTTAATAGAGACACAAACACAATAAAGCTAATAGATAATAAGGGACTGCTGCTAATAGAGACAAAGACTGTACAGTAAAGAGAGACACAGACACATTAACCTTATTAACGTTATAGAGACACAGACAGTACTGCTAATAGAGATAGAGACAGTACAGCTTATACATACAGACACAGTTAAGCTAACAGAAAGTACAGCTTATAGATACACAGATAGTACAGCTAATAGATTCAAGACAGTACAGGTAGTATAGACACAACAGTACTGCTAATAGAGACACAGACAGTACAGCTAATCAAGACACAGACACACTACAGCTAATAGAGACAGACAGTACAGCTTATAAAGACACAGGCACATAGAGCTAATAGATACACAGCAGTACAGCTAATGGAGACACAGACAGTACAGCTAATAGAGACACAGACACAGTACAGCTAACAAACAGTTCAGCTAAAAGATACAAAGACAGTATTGCTAATAGAGACAGAGGCACAGTACAGCTCATAGATGCAGACACACTACAGCTCATAGACAGATACAGTACAGCTAATCAAGACACAGACAGTACAGCTGATCAAGACACAGACACATAGAGCTAATATAGATGCAGACACACTACAGCTAATACAGACACAGGCAGTACAGCTAATAGAGACACAGGCACATAAAGCTAACAGACAGTACAGCTAAAAGTTACACAGACAGTACAGCCAATAGAGACAGGACACATAGAGCTAATAGAGAACAAACACCGTTATGTTAATAGAGACACAAACACAATAAAGCTAATAGATAATAAGGGACTGCTGCTAAAGGAGACAAAGACTGTACAGTCAAGAGAGACAGAGACACATTAACCTTATAGAGACACAAACAGTACTGCTAATATAGACCCAGACAGTACAGCTTATACATACAGACACAGTTAAGCTAACAGAAAGTACAGCTAATACATACACAGACAGTACAGCTAATAGATTCAAGACAGTACAGGTAAGTGAGACACGACAGTACTGCGAATAGAGACACAGACAGTACAGCTAATCAAGACACAGAGACACTACAGCTAATATAGATGCAGACACACTACAGCTAATACAGACACAGGCAGTACAGCTAATAGAGACACGGGCACATAAAGCTAACAGACAGTACAGCTAAAAGTTACACAGACAGTACAGCCAATAGAGACAGGACACATAGAGCTAATAGAGAACAAACACTGTTATGTTAATAGAGACACAAACACAATAAAGCTTTTAGATAATAAAGGACTGCTGCTAATGGAGACAAAGACTGTACAGTAAACAGAGACACAGACACATTAACCTTATAGAGACAGACAGTACTGCTAATATAGACCCAGACAGTACAGCTTATACATACAGACACAGTTAAGCTAACAGAAAGTACAGCTTATAGATACACAGATAGTACAGCTAATAGATTCAAGACAGTACAGGTAATTGAGACACAACAGTACTGCCAATACAGACACTGACAGTACAGCTAATTAAGACACAGAAACATTACAGCTAATAGAGACACGGACAGTACAGCTTACAAAGACACAGGCACATAGAGCTAATAGATACACAGCAGTCAACTAATGGAGACACAGACAGTACAGCTAATAGAGACACAGACACA
Organism: Labroides dimidiatus; assembly: GCA_030710495.1. Classification (NCBI taxonomy): domain Eukaryota; kingdom Metazoa; phylum Chordata; class Actinopteri; order Labriformes; family Labridae; genus Labroides; species Labroides dimidiatus. Next base: position 4,113,942 of record CM061145.1, read on the forward strand.
GTACAGCTAACAAACAGTTAAGCTAAAAGATACAAAGACAGTATTGCTAATAGAGACAGAGGCACAGTACAGCTCATAGACAGATACAGTACAGCTAATATAGACCCAGACAATACAGCTAATCAAGACACAGACACATAGAGCTAATATAGATGCAGACACACTACAGCTAATACAGACACAGGCAGTACAGCTAATAGAGACACAGGCACATAAAGCTAACAGACAGTACAGCTAAAGTTACACCGACAGTACAGCCAATAGAGACAGGACACATAGAGCTAATAGAGAACAAACACTGTTACGTTAATAGAGACACAAACACAATAAAGCTAATAGATAATAAGGGACTGCTGCTAATGGAGACAAAGACTGTACAGTAAAGAGAGACACAGACACATTATCCTTATAGAGACACAGACAGTACTGCTTATATAGACCCAGACAGTACAGCTTATACATACAGACACAGTTAAGCTAACAGAAAGTACAGCTTATAGATACACAGACAGTACAGCTAATAGATTCAAGACAGTACAGGTAATTGAGACACGACAGTACTGCCAATACAGACACTGACAGTACAGCTAATCAAGACACAGAGACACTACAGCTAATAGAGACATGGACAGTACAGCTTATAAAGACACAGGCACATAGAGCTAATCGATACACAGCAGTAAAGCTTGTGGAGACACAGACAGTACAGCTAAAAGAGACACAGACACAGTACAGCTAACAAACAGTTCAGCTAAAAGATACAAAGACAGCATAGCTAATAGAGACACAGGCATCGTACAGCTCATAGACAGATACAGTACAGCTAATCAAGACACAGACAATACAGCTAATCAAGACACAGACACATAGAGCTAATATAGATGCAGACACACTACAGCTAATACAGACACAGGCAGTACAGCTAATAGAGACACAGGCACATAAAGCTAACAGACAGTACAGCTAAAGTTACACCGACAGTACAGCCAATAGAGACAGGACACATAGAGCTAATAGAGAACAAACACTGTTACGTTAATATAGACACAAACACAATAAAGCTAATAGATAATAAGGGACTGCTGCTAATGGAGACAAAGACTGTACAGTAAAGAGAGACACAGACACATTATCCTTATAGAGACACAGACAGTACTGCTTATATAGACCCAGACAGTACAGCTTATACATACAGACACAGTTAAGCTAACAGAAAGTACAGCTTATAGATACACAGACAGTACAGCTAATAGATTCAAGACAGTACAGGTAATTGAGACACCACAGTACTGCTAATAGAGACACTGACAGTACAGCTAATACATACACAGACAGTACAACTAACTGACAGTACAGCTAATGGACTGACAGATAGTACAGCTAATAGTGAAAACAGACGGTACAGCTAATGGAGACACAGAAAGTACAGCTTATAAGAGATACATTAGCAAAGAGCTTATACAGACACAGACACAGTATAGTTTATAGGAACACAGACGGTACAGCTAATATAGACGCACACAGTACAACTATTAGACACTACAGCTAATAGAGACACGGTACTGCTAATAGAGACACAGACAGTGCAACTAACAGACAGTATAGCTAATGGAAACAAGGACAGTACAGCTTATCAAGACACAGACACAAAAAGCTAATAAAGAGCACATACGCAGTACAGCTAATAGAGACACAGACAGTGCAGCTAACAGACAGTACAGCTAATAGATACACAGAGAGTACATCTATTCAAGACACAGACATAGAGCTTATAAAGACAGACAGTATAGTTAATAGAGACACAGACACAGTACAGCTAATATTGACACAGACATTACAGCTAAAAGGCAGTACAGCTAATCAAGACATAGACAAGTAGCGCTATTAGAGACACAAACACAGTTAAGCAAATAGATAGACAGTACAGCTATTCAAGACACAGATACATAGAGCTAATAGAAATCCCAACACATACAGCTAGTAGAGACACAGTCATATACAGCTAATAGATACACAGATGCAGTACAGCTCATACAGATAAGGACACAGTGAGCTCATAGAGAAACAGACACAGTACAGCTAATACATACACAGACACAGTACAACTCAGACATAAGAAGATATGTTTAACAGTAACTTATAGTTACAATTGAGTCACTTCAGGAGTTTATTAATGTAGCAATGAGCAAGACCTAATGATACGCTAATCCTGACTTTTTCAGTCCCTACAATTACCATGCTGCCCTCCCCAGCCTGTACTGTGTCACACATTCAAAAGAACCACTGAGCATGTATTACACAAAACCTGACTGTAGAGGTCCCCACCTATACCATGAAAAGCCACACCCCTTTTTTCTGCAGCAGCCAGATGAAGCCATGAGCGTGTATATAACACAAAAACCTGACTGCAGTGGTCCCCACCTATACCATGAAAAGCCACACCCCTATTTTCTGTAGCAGCCAGATGAAGCCATGAGCATGGATATAACACAAAAACCTGACTGCAGTGGTCCCCACCTATACCATGAAAAGCCACACCCCTATTTTCTGCAGCAGCCAGATGAAGCCATGAGCGTGTATATAACACAAAAACCTGACTGCAGTGGTCCCCACCTATACCATGAAAAGCCACACCCCTATTTTCTGTAGCAGCCAGATGAAGCCATGAGCATGGATATAACACAAAAACCTGACTGCAGTGGTCCCCACCTATACCATGAAAAGCCACACCCCTATTTTCTGCAGCAGCCAGATGAAGCCATGAGCATGGATATAACACAAAAACCTGACTGCAGTGGTCCCCACCTATACCATGAAAAGCCACACCCCTATTTTCTGCAGCAGCCAGATATAGCCATGAGCATGGATATAACACAAAAACCTGACTGCAGTGGTCCCCACCTATACCATGAAAAGCCACACCCCTATTTTCTGTAGCAGCAGGATGAAGCCATGAGCATGGATATAACACAAAAACCTGACTGCAGTGGTCCCCACCTATACCATGAAAAGCCACACCCCTATTTTCTGCAGCAGCCAGATGAAGCCATGAGCATGGATATAACACAAAAACCTGACTGCAGTGGTCCCCACCTATACCATGAAAAGCCACACCCCTATTTTCTGCAGCAGCCAGATATAGCCATGAGCATGGATATAACACAAAAACCTGACTGCAGTGGTCCCCACCTATACCATGAAAAGCCACACCCCTATTTTCTGTAGCAGCAGGATGAAGCCATGAGCATGGATATAACACAAAAACCTGACTGCAGTGGTCCCCACCTATACCATGAAAAGCCACACCCCTATTTTCTGCAGCAGCCAGATGAAGCCATGAGCATGGATATAACACAAAAACCTGACTGCAGTGGTCCCCACCTATACCATGAAAAGCCACACCCCTATTTTCTGTAGCAGCCAGATGAAGCCATGAGCATGGATATAACACAAAAACCTGACTGCAGTGGTCCCCACCTATACCATGAAAAGCCACACCCCTATTTTCTGCAGCAGCCAGATGAAGCCATGAGCATGGATATAACACAAAAACCTGACTGCAGTGGTCCCCACCTATACCATGAAAAGCCACACCCCTATTTTCTGCAGCAGCCAGATATAGCCATGAGCATGGATATAACACAAAAACCTGACTGCAGTGGTCCCCACCTATACCATGAAAAGCCACACCCCTATTTTCTGTAGCAGCAGGATGAAGCCATGAGCATGGATATAACACAAAAACCTGACTGCAGTGGTCCCCACCTATACCATGAAAAGCCACACCCCTATTTTCTGTAGCAGCAGGATGAAGCCATGAGCATGGATATAACACAAAAACCTGACTGCAGTGGTCCCCACCTATACCATGAAAAGCCACACCCCTATTTTCTGTAGCAGCCAGATGAAGCCATGAGCATGGATATAACACAAAAACCTGACTGCAAAAACCTGATAAGTAAATAACTTATTTGACCTTTTGACCTTTCAAACTTAAAAGGCCATAGCCTTGTAATGCAGAGGAGTATCGATGTTGGGCCAAGTGTTCCCGAAAATTCTCAGCAAGCTCTAGGACTTATGTGATTATCAGGTAGCTTGCCGTAGCTTGCCATTTCATGTCTGAGCTATAACCGAGCTGAGACTGAAAATTGGCATGAAGGCCCTATGCCTCCAAGAGCCTGTCACTTAAGGAGGCCAACATGTTTCTCTTTCTCATCTTTTTTCTTTGAGCCACAAGTGAGGTATCTACAGAAAGGTCTTGACTAGCCAGGTGAGGCTGTGATGGAACGGAATCCAGGAGCCATTCCTGTGCAAAGTTAGGAGGAAAGCGAAATCAGAAAGCGCTTGATGAAGTCTATCACATATCCCAAGCCTGAAGGTGTAAGTCCCTCATAGAACGACTTCCTGTTTGGGAGGGGCTAGTCAAACGGTTCCACCAGAATATGATTTGACATTTCTTAGAGGTCCCATGGATCAAGTTTCAGGTCTGTAACTGCTGTAGAAGCCAAATGAGAGCCAAAAAGCAACACGGTGAAAAAGGAGAAAAAGTTGTTTAAGCCTCTGCCAGGCCTTTGCTGGAGATGCATAATGAGGGCCCAGCAAGGATAGAGATTTTCACATGTTATAGAGCTCTTTGAGAGCATTCTAAAATAGTTGGTCTCCGTGTTCCTAGCTTTCATAAATCTCCCGTCAAGGCCTCCCAAAGTCTGAAAGGTCAAAAGGTCAGGCCGCTGTCTTTTTGGGCCTCATTTGGCCATACAAACAGACTCAGAACCACTTGTGGGTGAGACCTGCCATTCTGCTGATACAGAGTAAAATTTTTGGTGGCTCTCTATCCAGGGTAAGGACCTCAAAAGGGCCCCTGAATTTCACTCCTAAGATGAAGTTCAACTGTAGATGGAATTCAGTTTCAGGTCTGTAACTGCTGTGGGCAAATTTCCCTGTGGACAACAACAGTACATGACAGTGTTGTAAAAATAATTTCCTGAGCCAGATGAAGCCATGAACTTGTTTATTACACAATTCCTGACTTTAGATTATTACACAATTCCTGACTTTAGATATCCCCACCTTAACCATGAACAGGCCACACCCCTACTGCCTCACTCTGCCAAGGGAAACTCCAAGCTTATGACTGCATGTACAGTTATTAGGCAATTGAGTATTTCGACCTCATCTTTACTTCAGTGATCACTGTCTAGATCACGATTTAAACTTGAAAGCTTTTCAGAGTAAATCATCTTAGTGTGATATTATATTGTATTGCACTTTTTAACTACAGAGGTAGAGGTTTAAATTGAATAAAAATGTGTGTGTGCATAATTCTAAGGCAGCGTTATTATTCCAGGTAAAAATGCCCCCCAAAATAGATTTAACTGGCACTGAAAATTCAAATAATTAAAAAAATGCTTTAATGGATGAAAAGAAATCAGTCACTGAATATTGTAAAAGGCCAGAATTGGTATTTGATTATAATTTAGAGCTGTATAATTGTTACCTTTACTGTGGAAAATGAGAATGAAGAACTAGGTCAGGAAATATAGAACAACTTTCTAAATTGATTACCAGCATTTATTTATTTATTTATTTATTTTTAAAATAATATTGCTCCTGAAGAATGCCATTTGTGTACAAACTGTACAGGCCGTGTATTTATGAAACAACCTGACTGTAGCTTCAAGGCTGTCTGCAAAGTATGCTGAAACTGCATCATAATTTTTTCCCCCTCAAGTTGGGTTCAATAATTACAACATGTAAAGCTTGCCAAATGTGTGCAGCCTGTACACATACTAATTTTTTGAAATTACTATTGAACGATACAGTTACATTAAGTTGTTATAATTGTTAAAATTTATTCCAGATCATGGATTTTTTTAATTAAAAAAATACGACGCGACAGTAGCTGTAGATAGACGTTTTTCTGACGTTACAAACAGTAAGAAAAAGCATGAAACTGGAATCGTCTGTTTTCCCTCCTCCCCTCCCCTTCCTTGATGAGCTGCTGGATGTGAGCCAACTTGTGCAGGCAGGCTGAGTGAACATGGCGTTTGATTTTATACCAGGTTCGCCCGTCTGTTTCTGGCTCTGTCCATTACAGCAGTGTGGTTACTTTGGTGTACGCTGGGTCTTAAATCAAGCGCCCCCTTTCTGAATCGCACACCTGCAGCCAGACAGCGACAGACAGACAGACTCCGTCCTCTCTGCATTCGACACGACTGAGCTAGCTGTGATCTTCGAATAAGAACTGGTAAGTTTAAATATTTGTTTTCTGCTCAGACTTTAATGTTGTGTTGTCAAGGCAAATTTTATACTTTTTAGACCGTGTTGCACGATTAAATTAGCACAATTAACTTCGAATAACGTCGACTAAGCTGATGAGCTAAAGTTGGCTAACTAATGCTTGGCAATCAGGGATAGCTGAAATTTAACATTAGGTTTGTTGCTTAATCATGCACCTGCAACCCCCCCACAGCAAAAAAATGATTGTTTGCTGGGGGGGGGTTGAAGGTGCATGATTAAGCTAAACTTAATAGTAAAGCACAGTGGTAGTCATGACTGGAAAGAGAAAAGCACGTGCTCGGTTCATTAGCGTGCAGCTGAGAGGGACTCCATCTTGAGTAAGTGGTCTGAGGGTTTTGAGTAGGGGAGGGGCCCGCGGCAGCCCCTGCTGCTCTTGAGTAGAGTAAGAACGATGCATACTTTCATGTCAGAGGCTCCAAACACCAGACAAGTCGTTGGATTCGTCGCTAGTCACTTTTTTTGGGAATAAAAAATAAAAATACTGGAGGAGTTGCTACGAAGAGTGACAAAGCAGCTATGCAAAGCTGCTGCGCACATCACACGTGAGCGAGAGATGAGGAGCCCTGTGCTGCAGACACGCCCCCTCCATGAGGGTCACACAGGCACAAATCTGGTGCAGGCATTTACAGAAGCTGTGGCTGAGTGAAAATGATGTAATTTACTCTCCACGTTTAAAGGAAAAAGATATGCCCTAAGTTGAAGTTGTTTTCATACAATTTAAATGGCCATATTGGACAATTTTAATGAATGTTGTTTTTACTTAATGGGCAAAGCTATTTTACAGGTTTTTGATCCATTGCACCACTAGCATGTTTAAGCACTTTTTTAGTAGTGAATGAATCAACTTTTAATCGGTTGGTGTATTTAAAGGTCTGCCTCTGAATTGTAGAAGTTGAAATGGATAATTTCTCTGTGAACACATTGAAGTTAATATAAACTGACTGTGTTGTGCCCACAGAAAAATAATCTGAGTCCTCCTGCCACTGATTGCAGCATGCAACCTGCCCAAGAGAAAGGTGAGTTGCAATGCTAGTTGAGCGATGAAGGAAGTTAGAAGTGTTATTGGTTTACACCAGGGCCTGATATTCAGTATTAAATTGGGGGTATTCTTCACAAATTGGGAGGTCAGGGGTCTGAATCTTCAAAACATTGTTTTATTATTTAATTTATTTTTAAAATAGATTTTTATGGTTGTTTGATTGTCTGAAGGAAGCATTTTTTAATGAAGAAAAAAGTGAAGTGTGAATATGGCGTAAAGGCTCGCAGCATGTTCCACCTTGCCTCCTCCCTGGTCTTTTTACCCATATGTGTGTATCTCATTATGCAGCAGCAGTAAACTAATGAAATGTTTTACACTTTTGTGATCCATTTGTGGACGTACCACGTTAATGACTCAAAATTTGAAATGCACTGTTACTGGCTTGCTTTTATGTGATGTCATTATCATCTTCTTATTGTCTTTTATCATCTTGTATTGTTTTTATTGCGTTTATACTACTTTGGTCTTTTACCATTTATACTTTTTTGTATTAAGCAGTTATTAATTTATTTTTAGCTGTTTAATTTTTTTAAGTTTCATTCTCTTGTACATTAAATGACTGTTTTATCTTATTGTTCCATCTATTTATTCATCACATTATTGCCGTTTTAACATGTAGCTCTTACTGCTTTTATCATAACTTTTATCTCATTTTACCCATCTACTTTATTATTACTTATTTTATTTATTACTTTCTTACCGTTTCAATCTCCATCCTATCCTTCCTTCTTGTCTCTGGTCCTCGTGGTCTAAGTCTATGTAGTACTTCTTGTGCTGCCTGGATTCTACTCTCCTGCCGTTGAATTTTATGTTTAGTGTACATTTTGAGGGTAAACCCATGATTAGGTTTTGTCATCTTACCATTTGTTTGCTTGCTTTTTTAAAAAAAAAATTTGTTTTGTGTTGCTTTGTTTTTCAGGATTTAAACTGTAAGAGCTCTTTGTAAACTTCAGTTTTGAAAGGTGCTATATAAAGTTTATCATAACTTATCCAAACATTTACTGGTAGTTAGTTCAGAATGGGGAAAATTTTAGACACTGAGCATAATAAGTCAAGTAAATGCATTTGCATGAAACTGCCAATCATAACGTATTATATTAGTGATCGCAAAGAAGGCTCTTTATATTCATTTTGAGTCAAGTAAGGAGTTCATCCTCTGATGTTTCTTGCAGATGCTGGTGTTGAAAAAGGCTTTGACACAGACGCCGATAATGAGGCAGTAGAAATGACATCTTTGGGCTCTAAAAATCAACAGGTATCCACTTCACAACATGCATAACCTTACAGTTTACTTTTACATATATTTTAGGTGAATTTTTTCTGAAAATTAAAAAAGCGGCTTTTGACAATTAAATGTGCTAACTTTTCAACAAAGAATTATCATCAGAACAGAAAACATATATGCACTTTGCAAATACTACATCTTTCTTTTAAATCACAGTGCATCTCCATGCATCATCATAATTTCACATCTTCGCTTGTATTAATGAAACGCATGTTGACATAATTCCATGAATCATAAAACAAGTAGTCGGATAAACCTACACTTTTTTTTAACTTAAGAAAGAGCGCGTACAATATCTGTTACAGCAACCTAGATTGAATTCAAGCCTGTGTTGTTACTTCTTCTTTTTCATCTGCTTTGTCTCTATGCTGTCCTCCTCTGTAAAGCATAGTTTTCATAAAAAGTGTTGTTTTGCAGGCCAGAAATCGTCATATTCGCCGTCTGAAGAATCTCAAAGCACACCACGATACATGTGAGAAACGCTATAATGAAGCACGCACAGAGAGGTTGAAAGTCAACCTGGACAGCAAGTTGGTTTTACACAACAACCAGAACCTGATGGTAAGTTATAAAGCAATTCTTACATGTCTAACATAATGTTACAGGAAAGAAGTTTCAGACCTGAGGCCTGATAACACCTGTATCCCACTATGAGTGTCCTTTGTTCAGGTTTAGTTCAGTTGGTACAGTACACACTCCCAAGTAAAGAAGCTGAGTCCTCAACTTATCAGCCCCAGATTCAAACCCAGCCCTCGCTATTTTGCTGCATGTCATCCCTACCTTCTCTAATCTCCATTTCTCTCCTATGTAATCACAAAGGATGCCAAACAGTGCATCAAGGAAACATTGAGATTCAATTCTACATTACTTATTGAACACACATGTTCTGGGCAAAGTTAAAGATGACTGAGAGTGATCAAAAGCAGCAATTAGTATTCATTTTATCTTTAATTTTATCTCATGTAATACTTTTCTGCTAACTTGGAAATAAAAATATCCGTGTTATTCTTAGCGTGTAAAGATGTATTTTATGCAATATAGCAGGTTGTTTTCTTAAATATGAGGAAAAAGCTGTAAAAGGATCTTTATCTCTCACTTGATCTCTCTCTGAATCTGCACTACTTTATCATTAATACTTTCTAAGTTCAATGAAGGGGAATGAGGCTACATGTTTTTATTGGTACGTTAAGTAAATACTCTATGCTTTTAACTGGTTTACATCTGGTTGATAGAAGGTACCGTTTCATTTACATTACTAAAATGGCCATATGAAAGTTGCTGGTAATAAGTGAATTATATATTCCCAGCTGTAGTTTCCATGTCAAACAAAAACTAAAGTAGGGCTGTACAGTATTGGGTAAAAACTGACGAAGCATTTTTTTTTCTGTCATATAATAAAAAAAAGACCTTTTAATAATCAGCTTGCTTGCCGTCTATGGCACCAATCTGAAACAAAACTTGGATCCTGCTTTATTTGAACATTCTAGAAATATTTAAACAACCATTATTCTTGATCCTGAGGTGTTTGATCAAAGATCTATTAATCATTAATGAATCAAATGACAGGTGAGAGTATGTAAGTGATCATTTCTTTAGGAGTATTTAGCTGAACAGAATGAAGCAGTAAACTTGTGTTTATGTCTGCCTCAGATCAGGGGCCCGTTGCACAAAAGTAGGATTAAGACATCCAGGATAAGTGAGTGAGCTCGGCTCAGCGAATCCAAAACATGAGCGTCCAGGCTTAATCGGTTGCACAAAGACCAAGCCAGGATGAGCGGACACGGATTCATCAAGCCAGGTGAAACCAATCCTGGATCAGTGCGCGCACGCGGCTTCCTCAAAAAGACCCCGCTATTGATCACAGATTCACTGATTCACCGTGACAACGAGAGCAGCGTACTTTTACCCGTCGGAGGCGGAAATCATAACGGGGGCTTTTATGAGAAGGTAAAGGACCAAATAAAACAACGACAACACAGCAACTGTTTTAAAACAATGACAGAAGCTTAGCAAAGCACTGCAGACCGCCTGAATGAGTAAGTAATGAGGACGTACACACTCAGTCCTCCGCCGAAACATCACGATTACAATCCAAAGAGTTAATAACAGCTCCGTAAACGTACCTGTGCTCTGATTATGAATGAGACGAAACTGTGTAAACGTCAGATTATAAAATCTTATTTTTAGCTCCTCTTGTCATTAGACTATAGTGTGTGTGAGTGCGTGTGAGTGTGTAGGTTAAACATGACGGGTCCAGCATTAACGTTCAGGTGAGCATGACTTTTTAAATTTGTCAGTTAATGAACACTGTGTGTTTCTTGTGATGGTCTTTGGTTTAAATAATCTTCATCTTATAATTGTAGATGGTCTGCAGTGCTGACTGTCTCATTAGCAATGTGACAAAGTGGTCTGGCTCAGTCCATGACTCCAGAGTCTTTGGACCTCTGGAATCTCTCAGAACCTGTCACATCGTAATAAAAAACATTTTTTACATCATGACTGTATCAAGAGTGTTTTTCTATTATAAGTTGTGATGATCAGATTTTGTACTGACAGGTGAATCCTCAGGTGTGTTGCTGGGGAACAGGGGGTCTGCCTGCCGCCCTTTTCTCCTGACACCCTTCACAGAGGGCTGCACGGTAGCGCAGCTGTTAGTGCTCTTGCTTCACAGTAAGGAGGTCGCCGGTCCGAATCCCGGTTCGGGCACGGTGTGCCTTTCTGTGTGGAGTTTGCATGTTCTCCCCGTGCATGCGTGGGTTCTCTCCGGGTACTCCGGCTTCCTCCCACAGTCCAAAAACATGCTCACTAGGTCAATTGGAGATTCTAAATTGCCCGAGGAGTGAGTGAGTGTGTGAATGTGTCTCTGTGTCCAGTCCAGGGTGTACCCTGCCTCTCGCCCTCAGCCAGCTGAGATAGGCTCCAGCCACCCTGAACAGGAGAAGCGGTATAGAAAATGGATGGATGGGCCCTTCACAGACCCCCAGGCAGCACAGCAGGCCTACAATCCCGCCCATTCCAGGACAAGGACCGGGACTGAAACGACCTTTAGCCTCCTGAAGGCACACTTTCACTGTCATAATATACTGTCGTACTTGCTTTTACTTATTTAGTAAATAAAGGAACATCATCACGTTACTGTGTATTTATATTTATGGGTGATTCTCCAACTATCAAAGAATTTGTGTCCCAGGTGGAAGTGAGCAAAAAAACAAAAAACATGTTTGTCATTTTTTAAGAACTCTGAAAAAAAATCATGATTAAATTACTATTTTTTATGTAAAACATGGTTTTATGAGTATTTTTTTCTCTTTTGTCCATTGATCATATTTTGTATCCTCAGTGCCTCATAAGACTGAAATGAATTTTGATTCAATAGGAATTACTTATTCTAAAGAAATAAGTTTTTGTAAAATATTAGTATTTTATTTATTTTTCATTATAAAAACACCTGTCCCTTGTGGTTACTGTCATTTCCACCACACCACAAAATGTTATGATATATGAATTTTTTTTTAACCCTTATATACTTGCCATCTCATCAGTTGTCATGATTTTAAAAGTTGTTTTTTTTTCACTTTTAACATAAGATACCAAAATGGCTCACTTGAAGTCAAGGACAATAAAAGTGAATGAAATTCAGCAGTGCTCCTCATTTCCAACACATGATGGATATGACATTTGTTGGTGGAAGTGACAACACAACTTTTTTTATTTCCAGAAAATTCATAAAAATAACTCAGCTACACTCATAATATTTAGGAGTTTTGAAAATTAGACAGCTATGTTTAAAAGTTCCAGTCTTGGATTAAAAAACCTGTATGATTCTGAAAAAAAAAACTTGATTAAAGACTTCTGTAAGACAGTTAAAAGGTATTTGTTATCTAGATGATGAGAACGTTTTTCATTAATAAAAGCTTAAAATAAGTAAAGTTATGCATTTGGATTGATCTATGAGTGAAATGTTATTGAATGTCTTAAAACATGGGTTATTCTGCTAATTTTATTTGAAAAACACCTTCTTTGTGGTGGTGTGATTGATATGACACTATTTGTGGTGGCTGCTGGCTGAGATGAGAGATGAGATTAAATAGATCCTGGAATTTAGCCTGGTCTGGAGCAGGCTCACTCCACAGGATAAATCTCCATGTTTTGATATTAGTTACCACTAATATCAAAACATTTTGTGCTTTCCTCTATCCTACGTTTGTAAATGGACCAGTACTTATATAGCGCTTTTCTAGTCTTTCTGACCACTCAAAGCGCTTTACACTGCTGGTGTCATTCACCCATCCACACCACATTCACACACTGATGGCAGAACAATCTATTGAATGCCATCAGTATTATCTAACACATTCATACTCATTCACACTGAACAACAGTGGGAGCAATTTGGGGTTCAAGGACAAGGACACTTCGACATGTGACTGCAGGAGCTGGGAATCGAACCCCCGACCTTCCGATCGAGAGGCGACAACTCTACCACTTATCCACAGTCGCCCTTTTGTGCAACCGGATCACAGATAAGTTGAGCCAGGATAACCAAGATATCGCGGCTTAAGCCCTTGTCCTAGTTTTGTGCAACAGGCCTCTGGAAGCTGCTGCCTTTAACCTTGAAAGTGTTAATTCCTGTTCCTTATATGATGTTAACTATAAACTGTCAGATTGTCAAAATCCCTTCTCAGCTCTGCTTAAATTCTCTGCTCCTTGTCTAACAGTTGCTCATCTAATCTGTAACTAATTTGTAGCTGAAATACAGAAAAGGAAAGTACATGATAAATTTTCACCTTAGCAATCACCAAAGAGTTGTAGAATGACTTTTTGAGTTGTTTTCCTCCCTTTCTCACATTGTCATCAAGATGTGACTATTGCAATGAAATGTAAAACTGTACAGCCCTATTATAAAACTCAAAAAACATTGTTTTACCATAAAGGTAATATAATATATTTTGACCAAAGATGCAATGTCACTATTCCACTACACAACAAAATACCTAAACACTAATCTGTTAAGGCAGAAAATTGTCATGTTGCCATTGTCATATTTTGTGCTACAATTTTTTTCTCTCACCCCCAGAGAGCTGATCAGTGCTCAAGTGACAGTGATAATACCATTGACCCCACGCCACCTGATGTAGACAAGGACAGTGGGAACAAGGACAATGTACCAGAGTTGAAAAGAACTGAGAGTGTTTTTGTAAGTTGACATGCAATGGCTTTTGTCAGTTCACTCCGTTATATTCCTGCATAGAGGACGCAGACAGTGTCTTACAGTCACAGAAGGCTGATATATCCTTGAAAGAGCCTTTTTCAAATATTTGTATAAAATTGATTTTCATTACTTTATCATATACTTTTAGGTTGATTACCGCTGATAAAATGGATGATAATTTTGGGGGCACATTACTTAGAAAGTGATTTGTGTAGTTTTGGTGGAGGAATGTGAAAGTTGGATTAGTATACAGATTCTGTGGTATGTTTGTAACTCTATACACAAACTGTCCTCTGAAGACGGCATCAGTGAAATGTTTATGCTCCTGGTAGCTTTTTAGCTCCAGGAACCAATTTTTGCCTTGTGTATTTAGTCCAGAAAATATAGCATAGGATTGTTTCACTTCTAATTACCAAAATTGCATAGAGCACCAATAATTTAAAAAAGTTATCTTGTGTATTTTGCACATCACAAATGAATAGTCCATGTTTGCACTTTCTGGTACTTTTTTGTACCTATAAGTCTGTATTGTTTTTAATTTCGTTTGGCAGTACATCAACAAAAATCGTGATGTATAGCAGTCAGATTGTATATGTGCTCAACTCACCTTCCCCATCGGCACCACCTCTGAACACAGCCTTCTCTTTAGTCTTTACATTCCTGATGTAAAGATAATTATATTTACACAATTTACCTAACAATCAAAACTTCAAACACTTCACTTTTTTGTGTTTTTAGCTGACCAGGCAAATGCTGGGGAATACTGACTATCCTCTGTCCAGTTCTGGGAGCAGCGAAGAGTTGTTTGTTCCCGATTCTACTGACGAAACAGATGATGAATCATCAGAAGAAGACAGCGGCGAGGTCGATCAGCTCAAGCACAAGAAAAGAAAGACCAAGAGAAAATATTTATCAAACACTCAGGCAGCACATGTCCAACCACACAAACGAAGACGGAAGACACATTCAGAGGCCCAAAAAAGCGATGAAGGATCCTCCTTGCATGATAGTTCAGATGTGAAAGTGATGATGCTGAAGAAAAAACCGAATGGAGACAGACTGTACAACAAAAAGTTTTACTGTGTGTTTTGCTCAAAGGCTTACATTAAAATTGCCCGTCATTTAGAAACAAAACACAAAGACAAACCAGAAGTGATAAGAGCAATGGCATATCCAAAGGGGTCAAAAGAGAGAAGAATTCAACTGACTTTACTGAGCAATCAAGGGAATCGTTTACATAATAATAAGGTTCTGAAGGAAGGTAAAGGAGTGGTGGTTCCAAGACAACAGTCCAACACTGATGTTTCACCCATAGATTACATGCACTGTGTGAACTGTGAGGCATACCTCAAGAGGAAATCACTGTGGAGGCATATGCAAAGATGTCACCTTGGCAAGAAGGTTGAAAGATTAAAGCCCGGAAAAACAAGAGTCCAGGCTCTATGTGAATATGCTCAGCCAGTGCCAGACAGCGTTAATGAACACTTTTGGAAAATGGTGCTAAACATGCAAATGGACGAGGTAACAGCTGCTGTACGCAAAGAAAAAAACATCCTGAAATATGGAGAACACCTCTTCAACAAACATGGACATGACATCACCAAACACGAATACATCAGACAGAAGATGCGGGAGACAGGGCGGCTTGTGGTGCAAGGACACAAAAATGGAAAGTTGAAGCAGCTGTCTGACTTTTTTTTACCAGCCAATTTCCCTTATGTGATCCAGGCTGTTAAGAATGTAGCTGGCTTCAATGAGGAGACAAGCGTGTACAAAACACCTTCTCTAGCACTGAAGTTAGGCCACAACCTCAAAAGAATCGCAAGCATTATAGAATGTGAAGCCATGATTGCAGGAGAAGAGGATGTCATCCAAAACGTCCAAGTGTTTAAAAAAATATGCGACACTAAGTGGAATGAGTGTGTGTCAGCACAGGCCCTAAGAAATCTGGATGAAGCAAAATGGAATGCTCCACAGCTTCTTCCCTTTGCTGAAGATGTCAAAAAAATGCACGATTATCTCAGAAAACAAAGAAAGGACTTCCAAACAAAACTTGAAGAAGAGCCAACGAAGGCCAACTGGGCAGAACTCGCAAAAATAACCCTCTGTGAGGTTATACTGTTTAACCGCAGAAGAGAAGGAGAAGTATCGAAGATGCCATTGAATGCTTTCACATTGAAAGATACCTCGTCGACTCATCCTGACATTGAGTTAGCTCTGTCTGAGCTGGAAAAGAAACTCTGCAAGCACCTCAAGAGAATAGAGATCAGGGGAAAACGGGGACGAAAGGTCCCTATTCTACTCACCCCTGATATGCTGGCATGTATGGAGTTACTTGTCAAGACTCGTCGCACCTGTGAGGTACCTGATGAAAACCTGTTCATGTTTAGCAGACCACAAGCACTCAGCCACTTCAGAGGATCGGATGTTATTCGTCAGGTTGCTCGAAGCTGTGGGGCAAACCACCCAGAAGCTTTATCCTCCACTAAGTTAAGGAAGCACATGGCAACCATGTCCAAGGTTCTTAATCTAAAGGACAATGAGATGGATGACCTTGCTGACTTCCTTGGCCATGACATCAGAGTGCACCGTCAGTATTATAGACTCCCAGAGGGCACATTACAGTTAGCAAAAATCAGCAAAGTCCTTATGGCACTGGAAAGAGGTCAACTGTCACAGTTTCAAGGAAAGACTCTTGATCAGATCAACATTGATCCACAAGGTAAACAGGCATGTGTAAATGATGGCATAAATGTATTTACAGAGTGGGGTACCATCAGTAGATATAATTTCTGCCTGCCAGAGAGGTTCTCTCTTAAAATAACTTCAATTTAACTCTGCAATGTAATTTTAATGGAGATTGGTGAATGCTGGTGGAATATACCAGTATTATGATTTCTTGAAGGGTTTGTTTTGTTGAGAAAGTGTTAATCCTCTTTTTTTTTCTTACATCATTCGCAGAGGAAATGTCAGTGGGCAGTGACCTATCTGAGAGTGAAGCAGATGACATGAAAGAGTTGGATGCAGCTCCTTTTTCATCTTCACCTGCAGCCTCATCATCATCATCGTGTATGAAGCCAAACATTTTGAGAGAACCAGGAATAAGTATTCTGTGCAATATTAAAATTCAGCAGTTTTAATATTTCAAGCTTCTGGGGTTTGATGACCAAAATGAGAAGTAAATTAGGTGTGACCAAAATGCCCGAGTTTGTTGAAACTAAAATGTGTCTTCTTTGAAATAGATGGCTGTTTCAGGGGCCACAATATATGAAAGTTCATCAGTTGGAGTGTTTCAGAGTCATTCCCTCAAAAAAGTACTGAGTTTGAATTTTTTCTTACTCCAATTTTATTTAATTTCTAATTTATTTCATTATGGCTATTTCAACCTTTAAGTAGCAATAGTAATAGCCTTATTTATCCAAACATAAAGAGAGGTTCTTGAGGTTGTCTTTAAAGTCACCCACTGAATAACTTTAAGTAGTTTAAAGTAAAGTTCATCATTTCGAAAGTAGGTCCCACTCTAACGTATTGAAGTCCCACAGGGTTGTGGAAGTTGCTTATCAATTACACATCAAACATTATCAGACCAAATTTAAGGTTCAAGCCATCAAAGTTTGTAATGTACAATTGGTTGTGGGAATGTTACCCTGGAGCTCTCTTAATTACTTGAACAAGCACTCTTGTAAAAACTAAAGAGGCTTGTTTAATTCAGATGCTTCACTTCAGCATGTACTTTGCCAAGACTTTCCCTGTGCTGAATACTCATGTACTTAAACAGAGCTTTTGTATTTACAGACAAATCAAGAGTGACAAAGAAATCCTCTGAAGTTAGGCTAAACTCTCCAGATCCAGCCAAAGGTAATCACACTTTTTGAATTTGAGATGAGGATTTTAAAAATGTCTTAAAGGTGAAAAGTGAAACTCTCCTGAGGCCTGTACTACGAAGCTCGATGAACTCATCCGGGATCTCTCTCCATTTTCTGGGTTGACTTAACAAGACATCCGCAGTCATGATAAGCGGTACTATGAAGCTGGATATCAACTCGCTGACTCAATCCAGAGTCTTCCAGCCTTGATCAGTGCACGCTCACATTAAAGGGGTGGAGTCTGCAGCGTCTGACCAATCACAAACATGGAGGAACAGGAGAAACCCTGCAGAGCAGCCTACTTTACCATGGAGGAGCAGACAGTTATTCTTTAGAGATACGAAGAATTGAAACACGTCATCAAGGCTACAAGTGACACTGTTACTGCAGCAAAATCCAGGAGGGAATGATGGCAGAAAACTGCCGACTCTGTTAATGCGTAATTCGTGAGATTATCCAAAATTAATTCATAGGACAATATAAACAGACAGCACTCTGATCACTCACTTTGACTTTGTTACAGCACAGATGTTTGGATCAGAGCTCTTCATCAGTGTCCAAACTTTGGTTTATATTTTCCATTGAGTTTTGAGGCTCAGCAACCCGTCTGAGCGCGTTTTGTGTTGGAATATTAATAAATAATATTAATATTAATTCTTCAACTCCCACGTAGTTGCGCGTTTGATAAATTCCTGTTTCTACAGTTCTGTCATGTGTAAGCGTTATTATTAACATCATTATTTAAGATGCAAACAGTGGAGCTAAACAGACTTGGGGAACAAAAACCTCCTTCAAAGCGGTCAGTGAGGCTTTATTTCTTCACTCTGTCTCTGATGTTTGGATGAAATCAACTGAATTTATTTATTTATTGATCCATCAGCTGACAAATGTAGTTCAGTCCATTTGATGAAAACCTTGTACAGAATGACCACGTGAACATTAAAAGGATCGCATCCCTCCCTAAAAACTCTCTCTCTCTCTCTCTCTCTCTCTCTCTCTCTCTCTCTCTCTCTCTCTCTCTCCTAATCGCTCTGCGCACCAACATCGGCAGGATCTTCTAAAAATGGGCAGGGTCTTTTACAAGAAAGCTGATTGGTCAGGAGGTGTTGTTTTTCTACTTGTTGATCTCTTATCAAGACCTTAACCTGCTCCGGAGCAGGTTAGCCTTTCAGCATAATTTGCCACGGCGATTCATCTCGGTAAGAAGTGAACCAGCTTCGTAGGACAGAAAATCCAGGGTTAACCCAGAAGTTACCTCGCTAAGAGAAAATCCAGCTTTGTAGTACAGGCCTCAGGTAGCTTTTTAGATCCAGAAAGTCTTCCAGTGACCCATTTTCTGTTTGTGTATTCAGTTCAGAAAATATGGCACTGAATTGTTTTACTTCAGCAACTTTTTCACGACCAATACTCAATCTTATTCTCACTTAAAATAACAGCTACTTAAAGTTTTACTTTCATAGATGTAAAATTTCTGGTCCATTACTGAACTGCTCTGTCCACTGTCACACAAAAACAAGATAACCTCCAACCAAGTTGCTTTTATTAAAGACCAACTTTGTTGTACAGTGCAGAGAACAGCTAATTTTTTTTTATTAAGGGGAATCAATACTTACGATCATGATCCTGAGCAGTTTAACCATAATATACATGAAGGGGTATATAAACAAACCATGAAAATAGCTATATTCAAAAATATTTCATGCAAGGTGAAGTGGTGGATTATTTCTGTTTGACCTAATCTCTTTGACACAAGTAAAATATTACAGATATCCAAATCATGTGAGAGCTTCCGATAGTTATCTTTAATCTTAGACAGTACAATATATCTGGGTTTCTTTGGCGTTGATGTATCCAGATAACAGTTAATTTTTCCTTTCGATCACTTTTTGGTCTGACTGGTTGATCTGTCTCCTCCTCTTCCTTTGATCTTCTTTTATGGCTTTATGCCTTTTTATTTTTTATTTGGTACAATACAAGTACAATACTTCTCTCAAAATAAACTTCACTAAAAAATTACAATTACTGAACTTAAAAACTCCTCAGAAATAGGACAGGGTCACAATAATTACTCAAATGTATACTTTTGCTTAAACTGAATGCATTTAACTTTTCTTGTGTATTTTTCCTCTCTAATCACTCTCCTTAATGCATCATCTTGCTCTTCTACCATAGGATACCACAGACAAGCCCATCCACTTAGTCTTTTTCTTTGATTTCAGATGACGAGATGCCACTCGCTGAGGAAGTGTCTGCAAAATGTCAAAGTAAAAAAGGTAAATTATTACAATTCATGGTTAACATACTCAGAATGTAAGCTTTATGAAAAGCATCCATGGGGCCTATACCATAAAGTGAGGTATCTTGGGTTACCAGTCTTCACTAAATCGGACAAAAGAGATCACACCCAGTCATGTGAAGCTGATTAGTAACCTGATAGATCAACCCTGAATGTGTGTAAGCATGTTCACTTAAATGAGCTTACTGCTGATTGCTTGACAATGAAATGTTCACATTGCTAACATGTTTTTAGCCAGGATCTTCCCAAATGGGATCATGCTACACTGCATGCAGACTTTTTTTTAAGTCGTTTACAGTCTTGGGTTTTTTTGTTTTGTTTTATTTTGTTTTTTTCAGTTTCATCGCTAACCAAGAGAAAAAAGTGGTCAGAAGCAGAAATCCAGGCTGTTGAGAAGACACTCATGGACTTCATCATGAGAGGAAAGGTTCCTGGTAAAGCCCAGTGTCTTCAGTGTATACAGACTTCACCCACAGCCCTTCAAGACAGGAGTTGGGAGGCAGTTAAGTTCTATGTGAAAAATCGCATTGATGCTCAAAGGCGTGAATCCCTGAAACAGAGGTGAGCGTTGAGATGTACATACTTTCTTTGTAACCTGCAATCATGGGTTCATCATGAGGACTACAGGTAGTTCTTTGAGGAGCTGAAAAAGAATCCCATGAACAATAAAGAATTTGAAAGAACATGAAGGAGGGGGTTTAAAGACCGTAAAAGAAAGGGAGGCCTTGGCGTTTAAGCACGGACTACCTCAACTCCAGTACTGATCCTGGGAAAATTGTAGTGTCTTGGGTGCATAAAGAGTGATTATTAAAGAGGAGTTGACAGTTTTCAAAATGTTTTGTTCAAATAAACAATAGCACTTTAAAAGCGAGAATTTGTAAACAATTTCAGGAGCCTCGCCTGTTTAATGTTTTCCTTTTGTCAGCTAAAGAGCAGCAGAGTTTACCTGAATACCAAAAATTGCCTTTGTCTGGAAGTCTATGTTTATAGATCATTAACAAAAAGATCAAAAGAAATATACAGATCCTAAAATGTGATCAGTATTTTAAAGTTGTTGGATGCCAAAAAATTCTGGGAAATTATTTCAAAGATCCCAAAGGGGTGTTTTCAGCAACCTATTTTCAGTTTGTTCCCAAACTGAGTTCATTTTTCGGAGCCGTGCAAAGCAAATGCTGTTTTTTATGGTTTTTTTTTTTTGACTTGTAATTTGCTTTATAATTCTATAAACGGTTCACCATCTAAAAGGGTTGATACCATTTAAATAATGGTATGGGGAGCTATTAGGTTTGTGAACCTTATACATTTAAAAAATGTTATCATGTTGAAAATGTATGTTAAACCTCAATAGCCATGTGATGCTTGGCTTGTTTAGTGTGTGAACTGTTTATGCATATCAATAATAATGTTCTGCAGCTTGTCGGTCTCACCACACTACGTGTACGGTTTTTGTACATTGATTTAATTTAAACCTTAACACTCAAAAGTACATGGACAAAATATATTTGTTTTACAATACAATACAGTTATGACATACTTAAAGGTATTAACAAAAGTTTAAAGACAGAAAGGAAGCATTGTTCTCTATGTAAAGAGCAAACAGAAGATACTGTCATTTTAAAGTACAGTGGTTTTTGAATACAGCTTTATGGTTTTGTATTTACAGTGCTGTAAATGTTTGAGTAAAAAAAGCAAAATAAACTGTAGACTGATACAGACATTTTTAAAGCTATTATTGACTCCAAACTTTCTTGTATTGCCTTGCTTAAACTGGCCTCTAAATGCATTTAAATTTTCTTTGACGAATATGAAACAGTGACCCCTGGTGGTGGTATGTAGTAAGGCAAAATGGGGTTGTCCTCACCGGAATAGAAAAACCAGAAAAAATTAGGACTTTTAAAGTTTTGAAATATTGATATTTGAGTACATTTTTGGGAAACCAGAGTCCTTAGAGATTTTTTTGGAGTGAAAACAAAGCCAAAAAAATGTTTAGAAAATGAAGTCCCCACCTTTCACCTCCCAACAGGAGCTCCAAATAGGTCCCCACGAGGTAGTATAAACACGTATGTGTGTGTGTGTGTGTGTGTGTGTGTGTGTGTGTGTGTGTGTGTGTGTGTGTGTGTTGACCTGACTGAAAGTCAAGTATTAAAATTAACCATACAGAGTCAGGCCACAGGTGTAACGCCCTTTTTTAAAGCATTTTACTTACTTTTTGCCTATTTTTTTCTGCCATCTGTTTTCTTTCATACACTGCAAAATTTATAATCTCACCATGTGAATTAGTCTTTTTTTTTTTCCTTTACAAAATTCTTAATTTTAGTCAACATTCCAGTCCAGTCCACATTTATCCTTTAAATTATTAAAATTTTTTAATAATTTAAATAATTTAATTTAATAAAAAAAAAAAAAAAAAAAAAATATTAAAATTGGATAAGATTTGATTTACTTGATATCTATCTATCTATATATCCATATATTCACACAAACACACACACACACACACACACAAACACACACAAGAATATATATATATATATATATATATATATATATATATATATATATATATATATATATATATATATATATATATATATCATTCAGAAAAACTTTTACAAAATGAGTAAAAAAAATTTGGTGACAAATTTCCTGAAAACTTCTGCACAGAGTTCGTTTGATAAAGTCAAACGATCTCTGTGCAGAACTTAAAGAGTTGACGAGGTTTGTGTAACCTTTAGACAAAACGTCGTCTCAGGACGAGTTCAGGAATTTTTCTTATTTTTAGTTAAATGAAATGAACTTTTACCTTTCTCGCCGCTTTAACTGATCCTTGTGAAGCACTTTGCCACTGGTATTGAAAAGTGTCGAATAATTAAAGTTTTCGGGGTATCAGTTATGAGGCATCCTCCAGTACCATCTATGCTCCATCTCAAGTTTCTCACTACACGGCAAAATAAATAAATAAATGAATAAAAACTACTTCACAACATTCAAAACCGCAATTTCCTGACATGGAAATTGGATGTATTTACCAACATATAGCAGCCAAAATTAAAGGCTTGTGTATTTGTTAATGAATATGTTAATAAAACGTGCTGAGTTCTTTCAGTCAAAGCTGAGGTCACAGGTCAGTCGTTTTACTGTTGTTTCTACTCTCCTGCCCTTTTATTTCTGTGCTACACTAAATCTCAAATCTTTATTTATTTATTTTGTTTGTTTGTTTGTTGAATTTGTTTGTTTAAAATTTCAAATCACACCAAATATAAGTCAGATTAACCCAATTAGTCCAGATATAACTTCATATTTCAAGAAATTACTAATAAAAAAAAAATTCTGAGTTCATTCAAAAGAGTTTAAGATGCTCTGCAGACAAAGCTGCAAAAATTCATGATAGGGTTAAATTACCGCTGATTTCAGAAAACTTATTAAAATATTTTTTTTGAATCTGCACCTGATTCTTCACATGTTAAAAAAATGAAGTCTTTGTTTGACAGGTGTTTCAACCAAAAAATTCAGACACTGTGTGAAGATTTGAAGCTTTGATGGTTGGTCCAATGCTGAAAAACTACCCATCGACTAATGAGTCAATGCAAAGCCTGTTTTTTTTTTTTTGTTGTTGTTGTTGTTTTTTTTTTGGAGAAACTTTGGTTCCGTCTCTTTAACCATGTGCCATAAACTTAAAAACCTTTGAGCACAAACATCTAAACTCACACATGAAAACAGCCACGGTTCCTGAAAACCATCACATCCAGACTGATCTCATGGATTAAGAAGCGATTTTCTCTGTTTCCACAGGTTCATGCGTCATTAGAGAAAAAAAAAAAAAAAACACGTCAGAGGAACACTGTGGCATCTTGGGAGCATCAGTGGGACTCGCCCTTAAACAGAGAATTAATGAGTAAAAATATAAACATCATATGTAAACTTTTACTGTGTAAAGCTAAATTCCAGCTAAATCACTTAAGCGTTAAACTCAAGAAATGTGTAAAAATATGTTAACGAGATTTATTAAAAAAAGGTTGATGGGAGAAGAATGAAGAAATACCAAAATACAGGAAGAGGAATTTGTCTCCTTTGAAATGAAAATCTGTCTGATCCTGAAAACACGTACAAACCAAGAGAATTGTGACGTCAAACTCAGTTCATCCTTCCGTCTCACAGGTGAATTAATCTGTTGACTGGTTGAGTTTGTGGAGTAATTTTCAGTTTCAGTTTCACAGAGGACGACGGCAGGATTCTCCCAGAGGAGAGGTGTGTGAGTGAAGTCAGAGAGGGAGCATTAAAAAATGAGAAACACAGTAGGTTACAGAGAGACAGGAGGTGAGCTCATTCTTACGTCACGTTCAGCAGCGAGTCTGAGGAAAGATCGAATGGGTCCTCGTTTATTTTTTACTCTTATGAGTCACCTCGCAGCTGGAGCAGTGTGCGCAGAGCTCCTGATCCACTCGTCCTCACTTTTCACCACTACTGCAGCCTCCAGAGAGAAAATACAGTTTCCTGCTAAAGTCTGCAGTTACAAAGAAGAATATTTAAAATCATATCTATAGAAAAAAAAATTCTTCTGCATGCAGCTGCTTAAAGCATCCCATGTGAGAGGATGATAGAGCTCAGATCTGATCCAGCTCAATGACATTTATGACTCCGATGTGGCCAAACTTTGATTTTTTTAAATGTTTGATAGTTTAATAAAGAACAAAAAGCAACAAGCTGGACATTTAATTCATCATTACATTCCTGCACACCTGAGCCTGCTCATTTAACCACTGGAGACAGAAAAAGACAAATCGAGCAGGAGGACGGAGAATGAAAACAAAACTCCAAATCATGAATATTAATCTGTGCTACATCACAGAGGAATGAACTCAAAAACTCAGGAATTAACTGTTTGAAATGTTTTCTGAGATGACAGCAGAAAGTCAAGAAAAACTCACATTTCAGGGACAAATTTTACAGACAGAAAAGGTAAATTTGAGGGTAAAATTTAGGAAGAAATATCAAAAATAAAATAAAAGTCAAGTCTCTAAAGAGAAAGCTGAAAACTGTAAAGAAGACCATACTAACACGCTAACTTTACAGAAAGTAATCAGATATACAGTAAAAAAAAAAAAAAAAACATTTAAAAATGCAAGAAAAAATATTTCCACAGAAAATTTCACTTTAATATTCAAACTGGGCCACTTTTAAGAAATAAAATGAATAAATCATCAGAGTTCACAGTTTTATTCTCTGCTGATAAACTCTTTGAACTAACGTAAACACGTTCCCTTCTGAGGATTCATTCACCTCTTTTTATTTCTTCAGATCCCTGAAATCTGTAAACACAAACCCCCCAAATAATGTTATTCCAGTTATGTTAGTGATACCTTTGTTTTTTGTTTTTTTTGTTTTTTTTTTTTTGTTTTTTTTAATCCTGATGAACTCAAACAGGATTAAGCCAAACCGCTCTCCTGCAGCCGGGTCACGTCCGCCTGCTGTAGGTCAACTTTCACTGGGTTAAAAGTCACCGTCATCCTCTTTAAACACGTTCTGTGACCTACTTCCAACAAATCCTCATCCTGCTTTAGTCCTTCAGAGGTCGCTCTGTGTCTTTAAGGCAACAGCAGAGGATCATGAAGTATTTAAGACATGTTTCTGTGCTCACCTAACGAGGGTTTCCCTTAAATTTCTGCTGAACAAAGACCCCTCTAAGCAGAGGATAACGATCAGTGATTTTTACTCTGTTTGTTAAATATTTAGAGCTTCAGGAGTTTCAGGAGACACTCAATGACTTTGTTACTCTCTCTAAGAAATGTTTTTTTTTTGCACCTCTCTCTCTCTCTCTCTCTGAATTGCATGAAATTAACCTGGATGCTAAATGAAGCTACATCCATTGCAGAGACGTAGCTGTACGCTGTAGATTTGGAGGTGCCTGCTCCTTAATGGTTTAGAGCTAATTAGTGCTGTGGCCGCTAACAGGTGGATACTGGGATTGCTGGGAAAGCCTGCAGGTTAAAGAACAGCCATGAAAGGTGTAACTGTGCAGCTGCTGAGATGAAGTATGTGGATTAAAAACTACAGCTGGACAGTTCATGCTTTCCATGAACGAGTGGTTTGACAGTCAGAGATATTTTAAAGATAGTTTAAAGTTAATAAATAAAATGCTTTAAAGAGAACTTTAACCACCACTTTAAATACCAGACATTTTTCATCAAACACGCGCACACACACACACACACACAAAAATAATAAAATAAAAACTCAAGAACACTTGGAGCAAAACATGAAGCTTTAACATGAATTTTTACTCACATCCTGGTAAATTTGAGCTTGCTTCACACACACACACACACACACACACACACACACACACACACACACACACACACACACACACACACACATCTCACTGCTGGACAAAGTACTCTTTGATTAAAGCTTCAGGTAGATCTCATCAGCTGGATCCTCAGTCTGAGCATTTCCTGGATAACACAAACAAACACAAACACACACACACACACACACACACACACACACACACACACACACACACACACACACACACATCATGCACACAATAACGATAGCTTGCGTACTTAAACACAAAAAGTCACACACTGCACACATTTTAGAAATTACAGAAACACACACACATGCAGAATAACATTGAACAAATTTAATTAACTCATGCTGCACACACACACAGACACACACACACACACACACACACACATGTTACATTAAAATACAAATTATTCAAAGTGACTAATGATGGAAGGAACTTCATCCATCTGCTTAAATCAAAATATTGTAAATTTAAATTTGAAATTTTGAACCAAATTTTCACAAACGTTTAATTTTTTTACCTGTTGATGAACGTTTGGACGTGACGTGTTAAAACTGCTGCATAGCCAACAAATCATGTGAGGGGATGACGAGTTGTCAGGCAGGTTACTGAGACGCAGCAATGCAGACTTCAAAATAAAGTGTGTTTTACTCATGTTTTCAGTCCTGGTTCATCTAAAGGGACGTTAATGACTCAAACAAATCAAAATAAAGTGAACTGTATGAAAATAAAACACACTGTAACTGCTCGAGTCCCAGCATGCACTGAGAGATGACAGTAAAACACGCCATAATGCTGCTTTGAAAGAGTGAAGCCGTGGCGTACCATCAGTGAGAAAGCAAACCAGCATCCTCTGAGAAGAAAACAGAGCTTTTCTAAAAGTGTTCATGGAGGGAGCTGCAGCCATCTGTGGAGCTGACAGCAGGAGGACAGTATGCTGCTAGACACCCAGCTAACACCTCTCACAGCCTTCTCCACCTTCAGCAGCCTGGATCCAGTCACCTGAGCCTGGTCTAAAAGCTGAGACCTCTCATGGTCACAGGTTTGGATCCATCAGAGCGCTCTGCTTACACTACAGATGCAGATAAATACCTGCAGAGAGCTTCACCTGAGAGCAGCGAGCGCTCGCTGACATGCAGAGCTGCAAGAGAAGGCTCTGACGCCCAGAGGAGGACAAGATACACACACACACACACACACACACACATTCATACGACCAGAAACACACTTTCACACACATCCAGGAAAAAAATCCATCCATCTTCAGATCCCTGCTCCATCAAGGTGTGAATACTTCATGTCTCTGCAAATCAATCAATGAGCTGATACACAGAACACTTTAATAACTGTTTTTTTTTTTCTTACTTTAAATCATGTCCGTCATTTTTTTAAAAGTCAAATCATATTTAAATCCACAACTTTGATGATTTCTGACATCATTTCTTAACGTTTTTATGGTTTGTGTGTGGGTTTCATCCATCAGGGAGATAAAAATGATTTATTCACTTTTTTTTTTGTAGATTTTACAGACAAAATTTTAGATTAATTGAAACGGTGACATAAATGAGAGTATAATGTAGATATTCAATGTTTAAACGTCACCTTCTGGACCGCTGGAGCACATCAGATGTCACCACAGCTCATGGAAATCATGATGCAACCAAACTTCATCATTTTCAGTCCTCAGAACTGTCGATCTATGACAGCCGCATCGTGATGCAGGGCATCAAATAACACGCTTATACATTAGTTTGTTTTGGTTTGTTTTTTTTTTTTTCATAAAAATTAAACCCTTTTTTTGGTCAGAGTAATTCTTTTCTTCCAGTTACGACAAAGACTTTCACCTTCACACCACTTCAACCACGAGGAGCTGCACAGGAACTACACAGGCTCCAATTCAGGGTCACAGAAGCTGCAATTACTCACAATTTCTGCAAAGTTATTATTCCAAAGCAATTTAAGTGAACTTTGCAGGAGGAAAAAAAAAAGGGTCTTTATACCTGGGACAGAGGAAAGGTGATAAACCAAGGACACCAGCTCTCTGTTGCAGAACAAGACAAGGCGAGATGAAAATATCAAACACTTTGAGGAATGCGAGGTGGAGGCAGCGGGTACATCCAGAAATTTGGAGAAAGAGACGGAGAGAGAAATACCAAAGAAAACGCAAAAGAAAACGCAAAAGAGAGGAAACGCTTTTAGAAATCTGCTCACAGGAAAACAAAACAACAAAACAAAGTGAAAATAAAAAGCAAGAGCAAATAATTCAGGAGCTGCCCCCCCCCCCCAAAAAAAAAAAAAAAAAAAAAAAAAAAAAAACAGTGACAACAGACACACACTCACACACACACACATTCCTTACAGTCAGAAGAGGAACGTCCTTGAGTGTATTGGACTTTTAGCTCAGGTGCTGAGTTGGATCCTGCTCATGGAGGGCTCTCCTTTGTGATGGATAACAGGTACCAGGTCAAAATCATTATAATGTCACTCAGGATATTTTCAGTGACTCTGTCAGCCTGAACATCTTAACACAAGGACCACTGAGCCCAATACTTACTGCGCTCAGACACTCCTGCCCTCCAGATACATTCATTCATGAACACTTTCACAAACAGCAGGCTGGATTTTCATAAACCAGGCTGGAATCACACAGAATCATTACAGAATTTAAAAAAGGAGAAATACAGCGTGGAGACAGAGCTCCTGTGCAGAGCGTTTACACGAGTTTTAAAGCAAATTCCGTGTACTTTATTTCCTCCTGCGCTCAGCCCACTCTGAAAGAAAATCCCTCTTCTCATCTGAGCTGCAAACGCTCCTTTTAAAAATGCATGAAAATAACACACATGCACAGGAAAACAGCGGCATTCATCGGCTCACGATGCCGCTACAATATGTCTCATTATGCGTCTCCAAATGCGCAAAATGTAACACGTCATGAGTGTGTGTGTGTGTGTGTGTGTGTGTGTGTGTGTGTGTGTGTGTGTGTGTGTGTGGTTTCTATACAGTAAACGTGAAGTGCATGAAGCTCGCCATGTTTTTCATTCAGAAAAAAACTGTGAATTTAACCATCACTGCTCCGAAATATCACATCACTGAGTTACTGAGTGTGTTTGATCCCAGGCCGAGAGGTTTTCAGAAAACAGCTCAGCGTCCAGCGGACACATGGCCGAGCAACGCTGCATCATTTCAAATACAATGAACTTCAGGAGAGGACCTCTCTGCTCTCTCAGCGCGTGTTGTGCTCCAGCTGTAGGGTTAATAACGCGAGAGCCAATTAGAAAAGTTCCAAATGTAATAAACACGTGGTGTCTGTTGGTTTTTATTGGTCCGTAAATGAACGCGGAGGATTTCTTGGGGTGCTTTTAAACTCGCCTCGCTGAGCGTGAATCGACATTTGAAAGGCAGCAGCGATGACCTGACATGTTTGAGCACAGAGAATGGCATCTGTCCTGAAACAGAAAGCACGTTAACCCTGGATGCAGCTCAGCCGGGCTCCTAAATTGAAATGCCTCTCTGTATTTGCCCGCCCTTTGTTTTCTTCTGCTCGTGTTCAGTGTGTGTCTGATCCGTCCTACCTGTCCGTCCCGGTGCGGGGCTCCTACTCTCCTGGTTTTCGACCTCCGTGCGTGTTTACAGTAGTCTTGCTGTTTTCAAACACTTTTAGAACACACTCCCACTTCTTCAAGTCCAATCTTGGTGTAAATTACTGAGAAATAAAGGAAAAGCGCACGCGGAGCACCGTCCGCACCGTCTCTCTCTCCTCTTTACTTTTACTTTCTGATCGGTTTGGTGAGCTGAAGTCCACAAAAAATAAAAATAAAATAAAGAAGTGTGTACCCCTCCTTCGGCCACGGAGTGAGTGGATTTTTAAAGATGTCTATGAAAAGAAAAGGAGAAAAAAAAAAAGGTTGAAATATATTTTGTCCAAGGCAGCTCGGTGCGCGCGGCTGTCAGAGCAGCGCACACGTGAAATGAACCGCCACTGAAGGAGATGAAGCGGTCGGCAGTCTGACTAAACACAACTGGCAGAGTTCATCCAACAAAGCTGATGTTCACTCCAGAGCGTCCTCTCCTTTCAGTAAATCTTCCGCCTCGCAGGTGAAACACCTCTCCCCTTTCGCTCTCCGCGCTCTGCCCGGCGCACGCGGGGGGAAACAGTCTCTGCAGCTCCGAAACGTGAAGATGGAGAGAGAGGGAAGGAGTGAGAGGAGGAGCGCGCTCCGGAGAAAGGGAGAGCCGAGAGCGTCCTGTGTTCGTGTTGCCCTCTGCGAGTGTGAGCCAGCTCATCTCCTCCCGGTAAAAGATGATGATACGCCAAGCGAGGCAGAAACGGAATGCTGGGGATCCCCTGCTGCGTCCAATCCTGACGTCTCTACCGGTGTGCCGGCTTGCGCGTGTGCGCAACAGCGGCAGATAGAGAGAGAGAGAGGGAGTGTGTGTGTGCGTGTGTGTGTGTGAGCGCGCGCGCACTCAACAAGAAGGATCGGTACGGGTGCTTGTTGTGAGGTGGAGGGGGGGGTCAGCCGTGACTTTGAACTGTGTGCCCTGACTATGACAGGTGACCGTGGAGAGCGAGAGCAGCGCGAGCGCATAGTAAGACATCCGCTTAATGAGCTGTTTTTTCCTCCGATTTTATTCTGACAGGGTGCTCACGAGCAAAAAAAAAAAAGAAAAAAAAATGCGAACCTCCCGAGGACAACAGCGACAATCCACCCCAAATTATTCATTAGCTCTTACCATATTATTTTATACACCTTTTTATTTATTTTTGACTCTTTTTTAACCCCCCCCCCCCCCCCCCACACACACACACACACACATCCCGCACACACACAGATAGATAGATTGATAGAGAGAGAGAGAGAGAGAGAGAGAGAGAGAGAGAGAGAGAGAGAGAGAGAGAGACGGGTCTAGAGGAGCAATCTACACGTCTGCAAGTGCTACGCATCTGCTGCCTTGCTCAAGAGCAACCCAAAAGCCTGGAAGTGTCTTGCTGACAGATAAAAAAAAAAAAAAAAGAAAAGAAAGAAGAAAAAAAAAAACTGTTGCACTGAAACCTAAAAATATCACATTCAAGAAAATTAAAGGGTAAAATTTTAAATTTGCATTTATTATTATTAGTATTTTCTTTCTTTTTTCACTTTTATCAAAAATAATCAAGCGTGCAAAACATACAACAAACATGTTAATAGTGCTTTTTTTTCTACCATAAAATTATTATTTTTGATCACTCTGTATTTCTGCTTTTATATATAGTTGGATTGTTTTTAATTGTTCTGATAATTAAAACGTACTGGTTTCTTCCTCACGCATGGATTAAGCACAAGCGCACACATGCAGCAGAGGCAGCAGCAGCTCTCTGCACGAGTACTGGAGCAGATGGGCTGCAGAGTAAGCGTGTTAGTGCAGTGGTTAAAACAGCACCAGTTCCTCTTGCAGACCAGTTAAAAATAAAAATAAAAATAAGAATAATAATAATAAATAAATAATAAAAAAAAAAAAATAAAAAAAATAATAATAATAATAATAATAATAATAATAATAATAATAATAAATGAATGCTGCCATCAGTGCATAGTTTGGAGAAGCTAAAGCCAGCAGCCTTTCACTCCACTGCATGTTAGTGACCTGATGATGGGGACGGTAAAAAGAGACACCTCTGCATTGGGTCGGAAACACATTGGCTTTATTATTGATGTTCCGAGTTTATTTGATGGTAAAGAATTCCTGAACTTGCTCAGCTTACAGAAATAAAACAAAAAAAAAACAAAAAAAAAAAAAAGAAAATAGATTTTTTTTTACAGGTGAAAATCTCCAAATATGTTGCTTAAAACTTCCAACAACCATTTGTTTTGGAGCTAAGCAATTAACAGAATGACCATTTATTGTTTGTAAATTAGTACTTATTGATGAATTATAGCGAACTCCCTACTGATCAATGTGGTCAGTGTGAAATGTGTTTGTAATTGAAAAGCAAACAGTGTGAAAGTGTTTCGTCTGTTTCTGCTGAAGTGTTAAAATCAGACTCTGGACTGAAACCTTCATTTTGTGGATGATCAATAAGGACACAACCAGTGTGTCATGTACTGGGTGTTCATCGTTTCATGCTTAATAAAGGACAAATAACACGTTCACGTCATTAACAGCTGCTTCCTGCCTGTATGCAGCACTAAAAGATCAGCATGCCAGCAGAGGCTGGTGTGGAGACATTTATTCAAGGAAGCCATGTGCAGAAAACAGAAAGGTGAAGAGGACAGCCCTGTCAGAGGATTGGGAGGGGGGGGGGGGGGGGGTGTCAGACAGGAACATGGAGAACAGGTCTCAGAGCATTATGGAGAAGGCATATTTGTACCATTGATTCCCAGACTCTCTCACAGCTAAGTTAACGTCTCTTCTTCTTCCCGTCTGGATGAACGTTCCTGCTGCTTCCAATAACTCGAGGATTACTAGTTTCCAGTGTGGTGATCTGTTAGCCAGGAGGATACTAGGATTTCCTCAAAGAAGCTTTATTATGTCCCCGTGATGCCCCTGTAGTATCTTTACATGGTTTACAGCTCAAAAACAATCCCTACTTTTCTCCTCCTGGTGTTGTCCAAACTCTTATCTCAGCCTCATTTTTGCTGCTGTCTCTTTAAGGCTCCACGAACTCCTTTCCTCTTAATTGCCAGCCTTCTTATGACAGACAGATTCAGGGATTTCTACAACATATGGAAATGATCCACATATTAAATATGGATCCTTTAGCT
This sequence comes from Labroides dimidiatus, assembly GCA_030710495.1. NCBI lineage: Eukaryota > Metazoa > Chordata > Actinopteri > Labriformes > Labridae > Labroides > Labroides dimidiatus. The sequence goes on from CM061145.1 coordinate 4,147,002, forward strand.
CCATATTAATATATGGTGAAGCATCACCCCCCCCCCCCCCCCTTTAATCAACAAACTTCCTGTTTGTTTCAGCTCATTTCTGCACCCAGAACAAATAGCATGTGTTTCAGTTTCAGCATCGACTTAGATGAAGTTCCTCACTGCACAGAAGTGACTTGACCTCGGTGTACTGATTTTATTTCATTTTTTTTTTTACTTTCTTCCTCCTCTGTAAAACAATGTGTGTAGAAGTTTGAATCGTATCATCCAGTGGAGCCATGCTGTTTGTAATGCTTTGTTAAAGAGTCTACTCAGCAGCACATTTATTCTTTGTGTCAGTGTGTCGGTGAAGTAGAGTTTTGTCCTCCAGCAGCACCGTGTTTTCTTTCTATTACTGGTCTGTGTGAATGAACTGCTTATCTGTGTGTGACCACAAACAGCGATATATGACCACACAGTTAAACTAAGGGCTCTCCTGGCTGCTCATTAAGGTGACTAAAGTTAATGTAACGTTTGATGAAAAAGGAAACTAAAGCTGCTGCATTTCAGCTCTTCATGCATGATGGAGCAGAAGCATTAAGTGAAGTTTCTTTCTTCTCCTCCTCCTCAGTGCTATCAGAGCCATTTCTGGGATAACAAGCGTCTTTTAAAGCTTAATGCACCTGAGAGGAAACATTCTGTTTCAGGACAAACCAACTTATCAAGCAGCATCATCAGAGCCTGACATGCATCAACAAAACTGGGAAACAGAGGAAACAACAGTCCCTGTGATAACAGGCAAAAATATGTACCCCCACATATGTACCCCCCCCTCCTCCACTGCAAAAAATAAATAAATAAATAAAATAAGAAAAAAAAAAAAAAAAAAAGTTCTACACCCGGGTTTAAAGAGGCCCAGCTACATTACACCCTATATGTACTTTAGCCTTGACCTATTATATCAATAATGATGAGAGTCGGTCTTCCATGGTTCAACAAGAAGTGAATGTTCTCCAGATTTTAACATATATTCAACAGATATTCATCATCTCACTTTGAGAAAGCGGAAGATAGCCGCAGTGGGAGTCATCAATTCTTGCAGTGTGGCTGTTAAAATGCACAATGTGGCATAGTTTATCACTCTTCTACTGCCATTGGTGACAAGAATGGTCTAAAACAGCTCGCGAAACAGAACTTTGCTGCTGGCGTCTGTTTTTTCTCTGCCAATCCGTGAAGTTGGAGAAAGTGACGAGTTACAGTTCTCGGGGTACCTACATTTCCTGAAGGAAACGTGATTGGGGGAAGGTTCTAGGCCGTCTTTGTTATGCTGTCACTCATGATGCCACCCCCCCCCCCCCCCCTGCCAGATCAGGTCCAAAAGTCTCAAATGAAGAAAAATACAACCTGAAAGTGACAAAAAAGAGATCTGAATGCAAGAAAAAAAAAAAAAAAAAGATTTGAAAATGTAAAAATCTGTATTGGAAACTGAAAAATAAGACCTCAAATATCAAAATATGTGACCAAGTGAAAACTGAAAATAAATAATTTGTTCAAAAGAATTTCAGAATTGAATCAAAATATATTAAACTTGAAAATACAATGCACTGATGTATTATCAAAAGTTTAAGCTCAAAACTTGAACTTTTTTTTTGTTGTTTTTGATTAAATCTTTTGGCCCTGATTTAACACCAAACCTCCACCTCATCCCTCACAGTAAAGTCCAATTGTTTAGTATTTTTTTCTTCAGCAGCTTCTGTAAATAAGGTGCACCAAATACTTTTTAAAAAATAATAATGAGAATAACAGCATCACTCCAACAACTCACTGAAACCCTTTCATGTTTACAGCAGCTCTGCTGTTGCACTGCATTTCATCATAAATGTGTTCTTTCAGTGTCAGTAACAGATTTAAAAATAAAAAAGTGTGTGTGTGTGTGTGTGGGGGGGGGGGGGGGGGCAACAAGCAAAGCAGCAAACATTTCAAATAGTCCTTTTTAGGCTGAGTGGCTCACACCATCTTGTCAGTCTGGATCTGGAAGTCCCACAGAATCTTGGCCCACTTGTTCTCCACCCCTTGTTCTCCATATATATATATATATACATATAAATATATATATATATATATATATATATATATATATATATATATATATATATATATATATATATATATATATATATATATATATATATATATATACACTCACAGGCCACTTTATTAAGTACACCTTGCTAGTACTTGCTAGTATTCCTCAGAGAGTTTGGTCCATATTGACATGACAGCTTCACACAGTTGCAGCAGATTTGTCGGCTGCACATCCATGATGCAAATCTCCCGCTCCACCACATCCCAAAGGTGCTCTATTGGATTGAGATCTGGTGACTGTGGAGACCATTTGAGTACAGTGAACTCATTGTCATGTTCAAGAAACCAGTCTGAGATGATTCCAGCTTTATGACATGGAGCGTTATCCTGCTGGAAGTAGTCATCAGAAGATGGAGATGAGGGATGGACATGGTCAGCAACAATACTCAGGTGGTACTAAGGGGCCCAAAGTGTGCCATCAAAATATTCCCCACACCATCACACCACCACCAGCAGCCTGAACTGTTGATACAAGGCAGGATGGATCCATGCTTTCATGTTGTTGATGCCAAATTCTGACCCTACCATCTGAATGTCGCAGCAGAAATTGAGACTCATCAGACTAGGCAACGTTTTTCCAATCTTCTATTGTCCAATTTTAGTGAGCCTGTGCGAATTGTAGCCTCAGTTTCCTGTTCTTAGCTGACAGGAGTGGCACCCCGGTGTGGTCCTGTGCTGCTGTAGCCCATCTGCCTCGAGATTCAAGGTGTTGTGCATTCAGAGATGCTCTTCTGCATACCTCGGTTGTAACAAGTGGTTATTTGAGTTCCTGTTGCCTTTCTATCAGCTCAAACCAGTCTGGCCATCCTCCTCTGACCTCTGGCATCAACAAGGCATTTTTCATCCACAGAACTGCCGCTCACTGGATATTTTCTCTTTCTTCTGACCATTCTCTGTAAACCCTAGAGATGGTTGTGGGTGAAAATCCCAGTAGATCAGCAGTTTCTGAAATACTCAGACCAGCCCGTCTTGCACCAACAACCATGCCACGTTCAAAGTCACTTAAATCACTTTTCTTCTCCATTCTGATGCTCGGTTTGAACTGCAGCAGATCGTCTGGACCATGTCTACATGCCTGCATGTTTTTCACTGAGCCTGTAAAAAACCTCCATAATATCTCTTATCTCAGCTTCAGCACTGACTCACACTGTAGCTTTTCGGTGTTACAGTACTCCTCTCCTCATGGGTGAACATCTCTCACACACTTTAACTCAGGGCACACTGCATTTCAGCATAAGAACACATCTGTACCCCTCTGCAGAGGTCCAGCTGGTTAAGGAAGTAAAACTCACTCTTTTCTTCAGTGGAGACACGTTAAAGCCACTGACAGACCATAGAGGGTAAGTGTGTGTGTGTGTGTGTGTGTGTGTGTGTGTGTGTGTGTGTGTGTGTGTGTGTGTGTGTGTGTGTGTGTGTTATATGTACAGTAGTGGTCTCAAGGTCTGACCAAAATTCTTTCAGTTTGAATGTAAATAATAAATCATATTAAAGCTTCTTAAAAGAAATCACAGATGAATAAATGATTGGCTTGAATAAGGATGTGACAATTAAACATCTCAAACTCAAATGGAGTTCGGTGGAGTTGGAGAAATGGAGTTGTGTGTGTGTGTGTGTGTGTGTGTGTGTGTGTGTGTGTGTGTGTGTGTGTGTGTGTGTGTGTGAGAGCCTGTCCAGTGTGTGCTTGGCGAATTAAGACAAATATACTGTACACACACACACACACATACACACACACACACACACACACACACACACACACACACAAACAAAAATACACATGCTCATACAGACGTGCATGCTAACAAACACAGTCACACCCCGTGGAGTGTTTTTTTTAAAACTGATGGTTACCATGGTAATTAGTCCGAAGCATTTGTTTGATCCTCTGCTTTGTTTTTTTGAATCCATTGTTTTAATTCCTGGGTATTTTTCACTCACTCAAAGGATGTGCGGCTTTAAAAGAGCGTCGAGCACTCTGCTGCCAGGAGCAGAAAACCCTCTCAGAGAAAACACTCTACAAACCTAGATGGGAATGAAAAAAGGACATGCAAAGAGAAAACTGCTCTTCATAGTCCTGTTTTAATGGAAACATGACGATTTTTGCTTCAGCAGTCTCCAGCCTACAAGCCAGGCAATCAAACCTTGTTCCTGTGGTGACTTCACAACAGGAGTGATTCGTTTAAATGTGAACATAAAAGCACTCCTTCTCCTCCAGCAGATCACTTTCTTCAGAGTCAAAATGTCAAAGGTTGGAGCAAGGTGAGCCAACTTTGCTGTTCATTTTCAAAAAGAATGTTTGTAAATGTTTATTTTCAGTCCAAGCTTTTGAAGGACCAGAAGAAACTGTGGCTTCTCATCATGATGGCGACAGCTTTGCACCAAATAAGTCGGGGTCCAGCCCAAACCTAGTAGTACCAGGAAGAAGAGTGTAGCATAATACATATAAGGGCCCAACTGCCATATCCACCGATATATCAGGCCAATTTAATCAGCCAATCATAGACCTTTAAAAAAAAAAATCATAATAAGCACGAGTTCTTTTCCGATTACAGCCCTTTTTTAAGTGATTTTCTGCATGTTTTTACATTTAAAAACTTTATCTCTGTTGTAGAGTTAGACAAATACTAAAGGACGAAGTACTGTAAAACAGGAAAATGTTCTGCCTGTAATTCATATCTTTGTTATTGTCAGCATTAAAGGACCAAAGAAAGAATCTATTTTATTCATTATGTATATTTAAAATGAATTGGCTGATTAATCAGTTATCAGATTTTTTTTTTCTGCCAGATATTGGAATAATCATTGGATAATCATTGAATATATATATATATATATATATATATATATATATATATATATATATATATATATATATATATATATATATATATATGTGTGTGTGTGTGTGTGTGTGTGTGTGTGTGTGTATATATATATATTTATATATATATATATATATATATATATATATATATATATATATATATATATATATATATATATATAGTCTCTGAAGTTTCTTTGAATTTACTCATTCCATTTTTGTTCCAACTAGACCCACTGCCCGACAAAGTGAAAAGTTAATGTTAAATAATATGTAGATCAAAGTCTTTAACGCTTGATCAAGTTTCCACAATAACAAGATCGCCAGTTATAAGATCGTCCAATCAGAGGCACAGCTCAGCTCATGTGACTGCTGGGCACCCTATGGCTGTTACCGTGGAGACTCTAAGCTTGCCTCATTTCCAAAATGGCCGCGCCGGCCGTTTTGCTTCAAAAATCTGTTTATCTTTATTTATTCTGAGGGAAATTGCATTTCAGTTACATGCCGTCCAAGACACATAAAAACACAAAGACATCAACATGGGGGACAGGAACAGGAGAACTGTGGGGCAGCCAACATGCACAGCACTGCGCCCCGTTTCATCAGATGTGGAAAGATCACACATAAGGTAAAAAGAGGACAAAAAATCAAATACCAGACCAGTGTGAGATTTGGAAAAAAAAACACCTCAACATACAAGCACTGGAATGACCAGTACATCAGAGACCTACAAATATGAGAGTGTAGGGGTGTCAGGAAGGGAAGGTGTCCCAGCACAGTCACTGAAGGGAGCGCATGCAGCCTCACTTGGGCATGTGCGCATCAACCCACAGCGGGCTGCACCGTGACGAGGGAGGGAGAGGGGGGCAGGAGTCAGAAGGCGTTGAGTTAGAGGGTGTGTGTGCTGTGTGTCTTTATATGAATGTGTGTGTAAGCTAAGAGTTCCCATCATCCCATGCCAGCATTTATCTGAAACATTACAGTTGATTTTCTTGAGTTAATGTGGAGTAATGTAAGATCTGTTCAAAACCTTCATTTGTAGAATTTTATACTTTAAGGAGGGTACACACAAAGATTATCGGGCTCATCCGACGTCCCTCCTTCCGAACCAAGGAAGGCAAACACCTGATTATCTTCTGTTTTATAGGATTATCCTATCAGATTATCCTGTGGTCTGAGGTGTGTTCAGAGTAAAGTTACTCGTATAACCGGTTTTGAAATGGATTGGGGCTGACAATTGTAAATATTAAACGTGTTCAATCTTTGAGACCAAAATTCTTCATGTGTTTTGGGAAAGCAGACGACTCCCAAGTCATGACTCTGTGAGTTGTGATGTAGAATGGAATGTAGCCAATCAGGAGGAGCTGACTGAGGAACAAGGAAGCAAACATAACCCTAAACAAATCAAGCACGGCTGACCTGACACGGAAAGTTCATGAGGTAAGTCTGTGTTCCAGCATTC
>CM061145.1:4158390-4205890 GCA_030710495.1 Labroides dimidiatus
ACCTCACGACCTTACATTAGACCAATTTTTAAAATTTCTTGATTTATTTAATTTATTTTCATGCCAATGTGAACATATGGGATACTTCGCTTCACATTTTTGAGCAATAAAAATTCTGGAAATAAAACTTCACACAATATTTACTTTTTTTATCCCGATGAAGTGAAAAACATGACACGTCTGTATGAACACTGTAAAAGTGGATTGCACGTAAACTTAAATAGTATTTCTTTCCTCTTGGAAATTGTAATGAAAATTAAAAAAAATCCCAGTAATAACTTATCTTTGAGTATGAAGTAAAAAACAAAACAAAAACAAAAACAAAAAACATGACAAACATTGCATGTATTTATTCTTTTCTTAACCCTTTATTCTATGGATTCAGTTTTTTTTTAATTAAAATTGCTTCATATAACAACATTGTTTCATTTTTCACTTTATTCATTCAAATTTATATTTCCACTTTTATTTTCTTTTTTTTTTCATTGATTCATTTTTGCAATTTTGCACTCTCACCACTTCATACACTGCAAAAACTGAAATCTAAGTAAGTGTTTAAGTTTTAGAATTGTCTAAGTATACTTGATAGGAGCCACATTTAACTGACAAGCCCAGGAACACGTCTTATTTCAAGATATTTAAAGACGAAAACAAGGTCTGAATTGTCTGTACCAAGTAAAACAAAATCTGCAAGTGCAATAAGAAAAATGTACATGTCAAATTTAGAAAAATGTCCTAATATAGGAAACTTTTCTCTCTAGAGTCTCTAGATTTCATTTTTTTTGCCGTCTACTTTATCTACCTCATAGGTGCACAAAGAGGAAAAAGAAGATGCAAGCATGCACGCGCTTGTGCACACACACTTGTATAAATGCCCCCCCCCCCCCCCCCACACACACACACACACACACACAGACGACTTCCTGTTTCTTTTCTCAAAGTGCCTCCTGCCAAAACTCTCGGAGCTACGTCAACATGAGAAAAGTAAGTTTTGACTTATATTCTGTGAGTGTTTTTATCCCGGGCAGGCCTCTAATGAAAATATATTGGTTATTCCTCCGTTAACAGAACTACAGTCCAGTGAGTGCAGAACACAGCGTTTTAGAGGACGAGTTATAGAGATTGGATTTTACTCTTCAGGGAGATACTACCAAGGCTCCATTTTGGTCAAAGCTCCAGCAGCAATTTTAGGAAAAACTATTATTCCAGATCAATGTGTTGCAGCTTGTATGTAGGCAGTTTCAGATGGAAAAAAAGGTAAAAGAAGTCAGAAACATCCAGTCATAGACATCCAGTCATAGACTTCCAAATTCATCTTAGGGACTGTTTACAACATTTCACCCCAAAACACAAAAAAACAATGTGCAATTTGCATTTACACGACAACAATGAGGTACTGAAAATGCTGTAGTATACATGCCAGGCCTGTAGGTGGCAATATAACTGTAGAGACACGCCCACCTGACTACAACCTGTTCCTCCACAGACCAGAACAAGTCTAACCAGCCGGTAATAAATCAAACAGAGGAGGAAGAAAGAAGAAACAGAAGTCAGTGGATGCTAAACAGGGAAGACTGGAAAGCTTTGTCCGGACAGTACTGTTGTTGTTGTTGTCCACATGGCAATTTAACAATGGTAGTGTAATGTGCAATGGTGGCCACAGTGTTTTAAAAAAAAAAAATCACTCTGGAGGCCATTTTAAAAAGTTTCAGTTTAAGGTTAGCTAAAACACTGTTTCCGTGTAAACAAGAGGTCGAAACCCAACAAAACCTTTGAGTTTCATCCTGAAACTGTTGTCATGTAAACGGCCTCTTAGTCCATATGGAGTGTTGTGTCAGTGTGGTGGTATCTCCTTCAATCTCTCCAACTTGTTCTGCAGTCACTGTGCTGTAGTTAAATTACTTTATGCACAATATTTTCATTAGAGGCCAGCCTGGGATAAAAACACTCACAGAATATAAGTCAAAACTTTTTTTTTCTCATGTTGACTTAGCTCTGAGAGTTTTGGCAGAAGGCACCTTGGGAAAAGGAGACTGAAGAAAAAGTGTGTGTGTGCTTGCATCTCTATTACAGACCAGGCTCAGGAAATGGACTCAGACAGTGTTCACACATCTTTTGTCAAACATGGTTCTTTCTCTGAAACCATTGAGCGCCTGACCTGAAGCTCAGAGCCCAGCAGAGCTCCCGGTAACTGAACCAGTCCTCATCAACATCTGTGTTCTGCAGATCTCTCAGGAAGAAACAGTTTATGTTTCACATCCAAACATCACAAAACAGATGGGAGAGCTTTCTGAGTTTCTGCTGAGGAAGACACTCCAGTGTGTGTGACAGAAAACTCTGAATATCTGTCGAATGAAGACACGCACGCACGCACACACACGCCTGTGCTCATATGCAGCTTTAAGCTGGAGTGGTATGGTGGCTTAAAGGAATGTTTCACACACACACACACACACACACACACACACACACACACACACACACACACACACACACACACACACACACACAGCTATGAAAATAAGTTTGAAACCACAAGGGAAAGTCCCAGTGTCAGGGCAGTTTCCCATGTACCTTTGCTCATATCCACACATACACACATCATGCACAAATTCCCTTTCACAGATCGGTTTACTAATGGATATGCGTTAAGTGCCAGATGAACTTGACTGGACTTGCCTTAAGGGGGGCTTAAATGTGTTTTCTTAGTTGAGTGAGTGTGTGTGTGTGTCGCTGTGTGTCAGACACTGAGGTCATTGAGCGTTTCTTTTTTTTGCTCCTCTGTCTTTTTTAAACCCCTTGCTTCGTGTGTAATCCTTCCATTTCTACCCTGAAGCGTTTTGTAACTGCCTCGCCATGTTTGATTTTTGCATATAGGGACAATTAGTGCTCACATTGAAGGCCACATAATCCCCTCATCAATGGAAGGCCGTTCATTTCCTGTCACTGAGCGAGCTGAAAGACATGAACAGCACTATAATGGTCATCGGAGAGCACGCTGAACTGTTGTGGCTCTGAAAAGTGCCTTCAGAGTGTCAATAACATGTACAGCTATTAATAAAAAGGACTCCTCTTTACTGATTCAGGCTCAAGTGTTTGTATCAAGATAAAAAAAAATCAGTTATAAAGTGTCTTATGAAACGTGGGCTCCTCCTCTGCATCGTGGACATTAATATGACATGAAAAAGTTTTGGCATAAATCAGACAGAGTTGCTTCTACTTTTGTTAACTTATTCAAAATGTTCAGGGCCTTACAGGCCTTCCCCACTGGCCTAAAAATTTCTGAATAACAGACTTCTGTTTTATTTTTTATTTTCTATGTATATTGGCTTCCACTCATAGCTTTGCAGTAGTTGTGCTGCTTCCAAACATTTTTTTTTTTCATATTAAAGCATTTGTCCCATCACATTTCAGCCAGGGTCAAAGAAATCTGCCTGGAGGCCTTCATGATCAGTTCTGCAGGCCCTGTAGCTTAAAACAAGGGTCCATCAAACTGTTGTTTTAACCAGCCAGATTTTGAGTTGACAACACCAAGGCCATGGAGCAGGCGGTAACGTATTCACACACTTTGATTGGATAAAGACTGTGCTCGCCAGCAAACTGATCCATTGCGAGTTGAACAAGCAAAAATATATTTGTGTAGATTTAATAGCTATTTGCCATGAATGGTTGTGAAGGAAAATCTCCTCGACTTTCTTCAGCACAGAAATCTGAGTGAGAGCCTGGGACAGATGTACACATTTGTGTGTTTGGCGGTGACCATTCCTGCGTCCTCTGCTTCTGTGGAGCTGACATTTTCAGCTCTTAAACAAATCAAGACTTATGTCAGAAATGAGACAGGGCAGGCTTGACTCTCAGCATTAGCTTCAATGGCCATAGAAAAGGACTCCTTGATGGAACTGAAACACAAGGATAACCCGTACCACAGAGTAATTGAACTCTTCCTAAGGAAAGAAAGGAGGATGAATTTTGTGTACAAATAATCTGCATTTTCTGGAATGTAAAAAGCTGTTTCATCCATCCAGACAGCTGGAGTCCCAGACAGAGGAGTTCCCTCCATGCTCTCCTGGTTCATGTTGGGCTGAAAAACTTCAAACCTGTTGACTCCTGGTCTGGCTCATTATGTCAGATCCCAGTAGTAGTCAAGCTAGATACAATCTAGTTTTGACATATGGTGTTTTATTTTGAAAGTCACTGTGTGTTTTTCGTATTTTTTAAATTTTTTTTTTTTTATTTTATTTTATTTTTTTGGAAGTTTCCTTGTACAATTTCCTGACAGTGACTTTCAAAACAAGACAAAACCAGATCGTATTAAACTTGACGCAACATAGGCAACATAATGAGTGGAGCCACAGCAGGAGTGAACAGGTTTGAGGTTTTACAGCCCAACATGAAAGAAGAAAAGGCTCATTAATAATGGTGAGGGAAGTGTCAGGACCCCTCGGTCTGTGACTCCACCTGTCTGTCAGTCATGCAGCTCACAGGACTGAACACTCAGCTGGTGTAAGTTAAAGTCTGCAGTCAACACAGAGCAGTGCCTGGCCAGAGACGCAGAGTGTATTTGGGTCATGTCGCAGCTGTAGCTGCCGTAGAAGGAGACCTGCTTTGTTTCTTCAGGATTTATTCTGGCTACCTTTATCTATCTGTGATGAAACGGCCCTTTATACTGCACTTATGCATAATTACATGGTTTCTATAGCCACAGAGTAGTTACTGAGAGGTGGATTAGTTCAGACAGAGCATAACTGGAGGCCTGTGGCACAACCATCTACGTCTGCGAGGAAGAGATTTTCTGTCAATCCATCCTGGATTCCTCTTCCTCAAGGATGAATTGAATTGTAAAACTGAATCTGGTTTGTGTGAACTGAAACTGAGTTTGGTATTTTTTTTGAATTTATGCAATATAGAGTTAGATATTCAAAGCAGGTTCAAAGGGGAAAAAACAGTTTCAAAGAATTCAATTTCAGATTATGCTTTTAAAATTCAATATAACAGTTCATTTGTAGAAGCACAAATCTCTGCCTACATGGTTGGACTAAAGTGAGTCCTCAGATGAGTTATCAGTAGAGAGGCACCCAAGTCTTTGCAGTTTGGTTGTGGGCAGTAAGACTATCTAAACCTCACAGTTAATGAAGTTAACATCAGATGAGCTCATCCACAGGGTGGTAATACCAAATCAGAGAAGAATGAAATACACGTCTGCAGAGAAACGACACGTTTCTCAACACAATCTACATCCCCCTAAAAACAGACCATGTTATATGCAGGTGCAGATTATATTCTGGATGTTATGCTCACTGTTTTCTGGTTTAAGACTAAATAAGATAAGTATTTATTGATCCTAGAGTGTAAATTGGGTTGTTGCATAGATAGATACAATATACATAAGTATTGAAAAAAGAAAAAAAACAAAAACAAAGCACAATTAATTAAAAAGGATAAATAAATAAAACAGTTAAATTTAGTTGCATTTATGAACAAAATAATTTAAACAAATAAAATTGATACAATTTTATGTAATTAAATAAAATAAAAAATTGAAATAATTTGATTTAATTCAATTAAAAACAAAGATGTTTTGTTTATATAACTGCTGAAAAGTAAATGCACCAGTTAATACCAAAATTATAATGCAGGGTCTGTTACAAACAATAAGCTGACAACCCATCAGCATTGGAGGTAATATTCATGATAAAAGGTAAGTGGAGAAGAGGAAACAGTTAATGCGGTGAATTCAGTTTAGAGAGGACTAGAAGTGTTTTCAGAGAGAGTAGTGTGAAAAGAAAAAGTGAGACTGCTGTGAACACTATTTAACAAAAATGGGTCAGAACAAGTGTCGGGAGTGACTGAACGAAGAGTCGAGTGAGTACAGCGCCATAGTCTAAGTAAAGTCACCCATTAGAGTCCAAAGTCCAGAGATGGTGGTGCACCTTATAGGCATGCTGTCTTTAAGCTTTATTAAAATGAAAACAGACGAGTTATAAAACAATCTATCCTCTGAACAGATGGTACAGATGAAGACTGAGATGGTCTTTGACCAGGCTGTAAACATGAGAGATTTTTCTTTAAGAATAAAGTTTGATCACAGATATTAAACCCATAATTCTAGAAACAAAGACATCTGTAAAGGTAGAGAAGGACTGAGGAGTGTTGTGTTAGTCTGTATCATTAGTGGTGGAGCTAAAGAGTCTTATTGATCAGTGTGAACGGTGTCAGTTTGCTGTGGCTGGGATTAGTGTGTGTGTGTGTGTGTGTGTGTGTGTGTGAGAGAGAGAGAGAGAGAGAGAGAGAGAGAGTTCATGTAGATAAGGATTTATGTGATGCGACTCCTGGATTGTATCATTTTCAGTTCAGTCTCCACCGCAGTCTTTTTCAGAGTTAAAAACAGTCCAGCCAAAAGAGGTGCGCTGTGGATTACTGTATGAAGTGCACATTTTAAAGGATTATAATTTAAAAGAAAGATACAAAAAATTAAATTCATGAATTCATTATTTCCAAAAAACATTTTGACTTCATCTAAACTTTGTTCTTTTCATACCAAAGAGTTATTTTAGTGTAACCACTGACAGACTGGAAAAAAAAAAGTGTCTCTATGTTCTCAGTGTCCTCTCACGACAGCTAAAAAAAAAAACACAACATGCAAAAAATTATGACATAATATGAAATAATACCATCTGTTTAGACAACTTCAGGAGATCATCACATAAGATTCAGCCTCTGGATCAGATTTATTTTTTTGTCCAGATATTTTTTTTCCTCGTACTTTTTGTGTCTTTGGCATAACATTAGAAATGAAAGAGATAAATCAGTTAAGGGAGAAGTCATGAAACAGCCAGTCAAGGAAAAGTTATTATTTATTTACTTCTGAGAAGTACCAAAGGGCTTGTAAAAAAGCATCAGTAAGCACCATTTATGTGAAATATAGCCAATGTGCTGCCGCCACAAACTGCCCTTTAGGGTCCATTTTTGGGGAGGATTGTGAGTGTTTGGGGAGCAAACTATCTGAGCTGGGGATCCACACTTAGACCTGCTGACGAGGCGCTTTGACATGAAAAAAAAAAAAAAAAAAAAAAAAAAAAACAAGAAGAAGGGAAGGTGGAATGATAGTCATTTATATACATATCCAAACTCTCTCTCTCTCTCTCTCTCTCACACACACACACACACAAATGCACACACTCACACATTTTGAGCGAATGCCCACACACAACTTATTGTCCTCCAAGGCCGTCTGTCTCCTCTATCAGCTGCTTTCTGTCATCATTACAGCAGTTATACTGTTTTCTTCATGAGGCACACCACTACATCAATACCTAAAAACTCACACATCTCTGCCCAAACAGGAGCCAGGAAATCACTTCCAAGTCACTGAAACGGCAATTTCAGAGGCTTTCTGTAACAATAAAGTCAGTGTGCAGAGTGAGGCTGAAAAGAATCAAAACAGAGGAGAAACACCAGTTTAAAAATCACCTCTCACAGCTGTAACAGCGTTCAGAAGCGGTCCCCTCATTCACATGATGAGGCAGAGGTCTGCCAAAGCGTCTGCTAAATGAAATTGTAGAATTGTAGAATTGTAGAGGTCCAGGAGCTTTAGGGGGTGGGGCCTGCCAGCTGAAGGTTTCTGATTGGTGGAGCAGCCTCAGTGTTTTTTTTTATTTATTTTTTTCTCAGAGTATAAGTTCCTGGCATACCAGTTCCAGCGAAGCTCAGGGTGACACCTCCTAATGTGGGAAGTGCCCGAGTAACATCAGACCAACAACAGACATTACTGAGGAGGCAGCGTCTTCCAGCCCAGTGGATGGAATATCGCAGTTAAAAAAAAAAAAATGGAAATGTGTAAGAGCATTGGTAGCAGGGCTGTACAGTGCAACATTTCACTCGCATATGCTCAAATAAATCCATACAAAGAGTAAAGTTTTGCACATATGTATACAAATCGACAAGTCTACAACTTCTTATTTTTATTACATCTGCAACCTGCAAAACAGAACTTTTATGATGACGCATGATGATGTCTCAGCCTATGATGCTCAGGTCATATTTTTTTTCCTGACCCACAAATTTATGTGACCCCATATACCTCTTGCACTCTAGTCAATCGGTGCATTCACACAGCCCGCGCTGCGGTCCGTCTCCAACACGTGCTACCAACGGCTGCTCACGCCTGTTCTGCTGCAAGTCTAATTTTGCCAGAGTACGCTGCAGAGACGCGTCAATCTCTGCAGAGCAGATCGTACCAAACAGGAAAACACACATAAAAAAACCCATCAGAGTAATCTGGCTGTAGATTGTAAAATTATCCTCGTATATCAAAACTACGACACTGGCACAGGGCCAGCAGTCATCAGCTGGTCAGACCCAGAGGAAATCTGACGCCATGGACGAGGAAAAGTTTATCTTGGAGGCGGAAAACCTTATAATTATATACGATATGACACATCCTTTATATAAGGACACCAAGAGAAAAGGGACGGACTGAAACTGCTGAAGTTTTGTGAGGGCAGGTGAGTTTAACATACTAATTAATTATCATGCAGGTACGTTGTCATGGATGTGATTCCTGCAGCAACGTGTGGTTCTCCTGTGATCTTGTGATCTAATGTTGTGCTCCACTCCAGAGATAGATCTAGTCTGTATTGGAGCATGCTGAAAACTGCGGCGCCGACAGACCACAGCGCGCATGGAGTACATGTGAATCAGGGGTTAGCCTGATCGTCCTCCATGCTAACAGGTTACTGCAGGGCTACACAAAAAGGTGTCAGCCTGTTTTCTCCCTCCATGGTGTCATTTTTTGTTGAATGGACTTTGCCACTGTCCTCTACTGCTATGTACTGATCTGGCCATGTGTTGCAGTTGCCTTTATTTTTTCTCTATAAATACATAATCTACCCAGGTCTTCGTCCTGTGGCGGAAACGCAGTGCATAAAAAAAAAAAAGAAAAAAAAAAAAAAAGAAGAATCCATGGCTTCTCTGGTCTTCCGTAACTTCCCCTGCTCTGTGAACAAAGCCTATTTGGGAAACAGAGGTCCTAACGGTGGATGTGCTTCCTCATATATTGCTCTGTATAAAAGTTGTAGTTTCATTTAATAATACCTGTTGGGCATCATTTATGCATCAGAAAACAGCAATAACAAAGGACTTCAATGGGACCTAAACTACTTGAATTACTCGGATTCTTTTTTTTTTTTTTTTTTTAAGCTGAAAGCCTTTCTTAGTGATTGACAGGTGAAGCCAGATAAAAGCTTTTATTTCTAGACAAACCATTTTTTCCCCCCTCAACTACTCTGTGCCTGTTTACTCACTGGAGAGCTTCAGGTTGATTGTTCATTCATTTATGAGGACTTAAGCCTGTGTTACCATGGCGCTGTGTGTGTGTGTGTGTGTGTGTGTGTGTGTGTGTGTGTGTGTGTGTGTGTGTGTGTGTGTGTGTGTGTGTGTGTTTAGGCTTTTAGTTTTAAGAAATGAAGAGAGTTTGTACCAGTGTAATAAAACAATAGTTTATACTGAGCACTACATCCTTCATTGTGGAAAAGAGGAGACTAAATATTGAGAAAATGGGGACGGGACTAGATAAGCTCTGCTTCTCCCCTCTTCCCTTTCAGACATGTACAATTTGATCAACTGTTGACAATGTCTGATGTTGTATAAGTGTGCTGACGTGACCGAAATGAATCAATCAATCAATCCATCAATAAAGGGTACAAACCTTAGATGGTATAGAAACATGGACAAACTCTCAGTGATGTCACCCATTAGTCTCTGGGGAGGTGTAAAGGAGCCCAAAGATGGCAGAAGACACTGGGAAAAAATGACTGACTGACTTTTGACTGACCAACAAACAGGTTGAAAATGTGGAGCTAATGTCAAAATATCTGCAACAAGTTGAACTGATCCGACATATCTTGTGTGCTCATTTCTCTTCTTAGCCCCCCCCCCCCAAACACACACACACACACACACACACACACACACACACACACACACACACACACACACACACACACACACACACACACACACACACAGGTATTGTTATATTTTGTACTTCATCTAGAAGTGTCCTCCTCTCTTTCCCTCTTGACTATATTGTCTGAGTGAGATGTCTTCTTTTTGTGATGACCTCGTTCTGAGATTACATGTCTTTGTTTGTGGAATGGAGACTGTTTTAACTTCTGTGCTGTGTTAAGAGTTAGTCTGGAGAAGAGGACATTGTTTGTGAATTGTCTGAAAACATATATCACACATGATGAAAGAGAATCACAATACATAAAACTATAGTTCAAAGGAAAAAGATGACCGTTTTCGTTTTATTGAAGAGGAACTTCATCTTCAGATTTTAGTTCCAATGAGTAAAATTTTTTCAGTGAGTCTTAAACCGTGTGTGGTAAAGTCAAAGCTCTCGTAGCAGTTCAAGTACTGGAGTCATGAAAAAGCTATTTAACCGTGTAATGTTCAGAGGAGATAGAGGTCAGGGTCACACAGATTCAATGACTTGTTCCAACGTCTTGTACTGAAACTTTGGGTGCAGAAGCTACTCTGGTGAAGAAAGGTCAAGAAACAAAGAGAAATCTTTAGTTTTGGTTGGAAGAGACATCAGAGACACAGTTTCTTGTGCTCAGCCTCTACATTATTATTATTATTATTATTATTATTATTATTATTATTATTATTATTATTATTATTAATAATAATAATAATAATAATAATAATAATAATAATAATAATAATAATAATAATAATAATTTATTTATTTATCAAACTTAACTCGTGAAAAACAGATTCGACCATAATGAAACGACCCTTAGTACATGCAACAAGAAAAAAACCCTGGAAAAGGCACAAATAACTACTGCATCAACAAAGATATACAATATAAAAAAACAGACACATCAAAAATAAGGCACAAAAAAGGAAGAGGTGCAAAAAGACATCAGACAGCATCACACAGAAACAGCGAAAGACAACACAAGACCAAAAACTGACTGCGAGACAAAGCACCACATGGACACAAACACACCGATCCATTGAATTCAAAGATACACACTAACTACACACAAAGAGAAAAAACTACTAAGACAACAAATCAACAGCAACAGGAACATTTATAAACTCCAGACACGTATTTATCTGCACAGAGACAGTGAACACACAGAGACAACTTAAAACTAATGTTCAGATCTGATGTGTATCCTGGTTACGACAGCAACATGGTCAAACTCTGTGCCACTGTTAATTGGCGGGTGAGGAGGGAAAAATGATGAAAAGGAGAGAAAAAGATCAAGTGATGTGGGAGGAAGGTTTTAAGGTGAGGGAATGCAAATGTAAAGAAAAGAAAAATCACAGCGTGGCTTTAACTTTGTTCTGTTCAGATGAATGTCACAGTTGATGTTTCAAAGGGAGGTGACCGAACTGCACTCTTTTCAAACCCGCCGACATATCTGACATGCTCTCACGATAAGCAAGGTCAGCTTCATGAATTTAACGAGCAGCCTCTTTCTCTGCAGCGCTCAGGGTGAAAAGCTCCTGGACTTCTTCCTAAAACTTTAAGTTTCAGGACATGATGGTGGTGCATCAGCCGAGTTTTTTCGTGATGTGTTACTTCCTGTTTGCTATTTTGCATGCATGTCTCTGCAGGGAGAGCCACTCAACTCAGTCCCCAAAAAATTTGTCACATAGTTTTGTCAAAAAAATGCTTGTCAAATTTTACACCCCCAAGATCCGACTGTAACATACTGACCCATCAAAAAATGCATACATTCCTCTGAAAAAATCCATCTGCTCAAAACAGAAAAAAACCTGTCTTCTATCACACTCTGAAAGGCTGTATTTTATATACATTTCCACTTAACGCTTTGTTGCTTATCATATCATATTTGATATGAGTTCCAAAGAAATCTACCTTATCATAATGATAAACATTTTCATTAAAAACCTGTTAAAAAATAAAAATGTACATTCCACTACAGGTAGATGATGTTGTATTTTGGCCTTTTCCAGAATTGCTTTTTAAATAAATCATTATATCAATTCAATTTCTGCACTAAAAAAAGGCACACAGGTTAATTGACATCTCAGTTCTAAAAAATGTAAGACTGTTTTGGCTTTTTTTTTGGGAGGGTCAAGTTTTACAGGGTTAATATCACTGAACCAGCAAAAACAATACAGGAAGAGAAAAAAAAAAAAGTGGAATCCATCCCATAATTTAAAGTTCAGTAAAATTTGAATTGAAAAATTTGCCCCCTTTGTCTAATGTTAAATGATCACAGGGCTGAGATCTGTAGAAAGGAAAAAAAGTATTTTGATTATTATTTTACTTTTACACTAACTTTGAATAACACTCAGAAGATGACAATATAACAGATCCATTCCAACACTGAGCTGATGTCAGCAGGCCTATAAAAGCTTCACAGCACTCCACTCTGTTCATGTTAAGACCCAAACTGGAAACATGCAGACTGTCACCCTGGGAGCCAGGGTCACAGGAACATACCAGTCATGCTGTGTGCCACTACAAACAAACTCCTGACCCATTCATTTAGTCCTGACCCGTCATTAAAGGCTCAGAGCAATAAGGGTCATCCAGAACAGGATCAAACTGCCTTGAATATTTAAGTAGCATAGAGGGCAATCCTCTGTGTGATACTGTAGATTCAAGCCCAAGCCAAGCCATTTGACGGCTGCAGTTTTTGAAGAATCACAGGAGGGGGCTGCTTGAAAATCCCCTACTGTGGCGGCTCTTTAAACTTTCTAAGCCCGGGACAGAAATGGAATACATTTTGCTTCTGCCATGGAGTCAAGCTCATTAGGACCCTCTCTTGTTACGAAGGGACCAACCAAAAACACGGACCATGACCCACTTTTAGGGGCTCTGCTAATATTATGAAGAAATATTTCACTTTGGCAAAAATTCCAATTTGCAGCTCTGTAAATAGACCGCGTGTGTTGGCTGTATATTTCCCCCTGCTTCAAAGTAAGCGTGATGCACCGGTGCAGAGATCCTTGATCAACCTTTTTCAAACATGCTAATGAGGCTTTGGAGATCTTCCAGGGTTTAAATTTCCAGAGTCCTGGAACAAGAAGGAAATGTTGGACACAGCCTGTCAGCTCCTCACTCTGAGGGGCCCAAAAGAGCTCTGAGCACCAAAACACCCTGAGACAGGTCAGCTCTTTCTTCTCCTACTGTCCCCATGATGATCCTTTGATCCTGCACCACTAACATCCATTTCACATGCATGACATAGATAAGGATCTGCTTATTTAAATGCACACACACACACACAGGCCATATATAGACTATATATAGTCAGGCTGCACAGTATACCGTTTAACTTTCCGCTCTGCAGTTTGTGCATTCGCAACAGTCACAGCACAGGACGTGCAATGTCAAGCAAATTAACTGAAACACATCATGCTGCTACATTTTCCCTGCATAATGTAAAATGTGCCTCTTCATCACAGGCCAGAGAAGACTGACTGCTGATGTTGAGTCTGTATCACCAGCCTGCAAGCTGCCAACTTAACAGTTAACACTGATGTACAGAAACACTGGCTGTAAGATCTGTACCGATAAGAGTTATCGATACCAATGTGCTTATCAATCTGCTTATTGATCCGATTCTTTATCAATTCCCTTATCGGTTCCTCCTGTGAATTTTCTGGGTACAAAAAGTCGGCTTTACAGGTTTTCTGTGTCAACATTTTTTTTTGAGTTTATAAGTAAATAAATAAAAAATCAGTCAGTGGATCTGGATATCTCTGGACCTACATAGATTAAAACAAGTAAAAATCTCATGTCACGTGACACCGATGTATTGTTTTGTTATATGTTATTGACTGAAGTAGGCCATCTAGTGTCTGAAAGTGGTTATAGCAATGCTTTGAGTTTTTTGAACCTTGAGCTTGCCGTAGTTATGCTGAAATCAGCTGTGAGCCTGAACGTAACTTTTATTTTTTTCTCTTCCTGTTTGGATGAAAATTGAAATTCTGTTGTAAAACTATAGTTATGCTAACTGCTAGCATATCAGCGCAATTTCCCATAAATGTTAGCATCAAGCTAATACTATGTTTTCTCTATGGTTGTTGGTCAGTTAGTAGATGTATAACATGTTGAATGTATTGAAGATCAATCTTTTGTGAGAGGGTAATGACCCTTTCTTTGTGTGTTCAGTTTTACAGCTCCATAAGTCAAACTTCAAGCAGAAAATCCTGAAGCAGAATTTTCTTGGGAAACAGTTATCCATCTGCTAAACTAAGCTAGCTGGGACAGAATAGCCTACGTTAATCTGAGAGAGGGTAGAGCCAGTTCAGATGGTTCATTCATTTTATGAGGATGCCTGCTGGATGCCTTCCTCTTGAGGTTTTGTTGAGTGTAGCCAACTAGGAGAAGGCCCAAAGGCACACCCAGAGCTCCTTGTAGGGGTTTCACATCCCATCTGCCATGGGAACACCTTAAAATCCCCCCCAAAAAGAGCTGGATATGTTGCTGGGGAGAAGGATGTTTGGGTTCACTCACTCGGCCTGGTGCCATTCCACCGGCCTCAGTGACACAGAGGAAGATGGATGGATGGATGGACTGATGGATGGATGGATGGACTGATGGATGGATGGATGGATGGACTGATGGATGGATGGATGGATGGACTGATGGATGAATGGATGGATGGATGGACTAATGGATGGATGGACTGATGGATGGATGGATGGATGGACTGATGGATGGATGGACAGATGGAAGGAGCGTGTTTGTGCTGTGATATTATAGGGTGGGTTTCCTTGTAAACATGCAGTTTAACCAAACAGTAATGAGTAATCCTGTAGATATAAACTGATAGCTTTCCATCCTGGTCCATGCACAAAAACAAAAACTGCCATTTGCAAATTTAACATCAGGACATCAAAACTCTTCACACCAATAAAGACAAAAAATCTAAAGAAAAAAAAAAATCTGCCTATGGTTTCAACCCCCTTCATTCACCTAAAGCTCTGTTTACACTGACACATGAGGCCGAACTGCAGAGATAAAACCATGTGGTTAATGGTATCCACAGGCATGTTGTTGGACCAGAGGCTGATTTATGACTAGTACAGAAAATGTCCCAAGAGTTCCCCATCACAGGAGTTGTCAACAGTAAGAAGAAAGTTTATTTTTATCTGCTGCTTTAAGTTTTGCATTATAAATTTTTGCTCCTCTATTTCTTTTAATTTCTTTCTTTCTTTCTTTCTTTCTTTCTTTCTTTCTTTCTTTCTTTCTTTCTTTCTTTCTTTCTTTCTTTCTTTCTCCTCTTTCTTTTTTGGTAGTTTAGTTCAATTACCTGCATTAAAGAAACACAACACACTTCTTGCCTATTTTTGTAGACATACATATCTTGTTTCATATATCAATTTTGCTGGTTAAATGTCATAAAACCTCTCTGATCAAACCAAAGCCCATTAGTGTGTGTGTGTGTGTGTGTGTGTGTGTGTGTGTGTGTGTGTGTGTGTGTGTGTGTGTGTGTGTGTGTGTGTGTGTGTGTGTGTGTGTGTGTGTAACAGTGTGCATATTTACATATTTACAGATGAGTCATGTGATGAGGTCTGAGATGGAGGAATTTTGACACACAACACAACTCTGAGATTGACAGGCCAGACTGTATTGTGACTGCGGGGTCCTTGGGGTCTTCAGAAAAGGCCATGTCTCCAACACACTGATGTGATTTCCATAGCCACTGGACCACTCATAACATTTGAGACACTTTTGGGACCATTTTTTTTCTTCTTTTTTTCCCCTTTTGTTTGGATGAAGGAATGTTTGAGGGCGACAATGGGAGAGAAGACGACAGAACCTGTACGTGATCGCTCTGAGAACAGAGACAAACAGATCCCTAGAATGGAAAAAAAAAAAAGATGCTGATCTGACCTTTTCAGTCAATGGCACATTTCTGACAGATTATATAAGACCTATGAAATATAGCTGGGATAATACTCCTTTATTGTCAAGCTCATCTTTGTCCATTTGCATCAGCTCTATAGCATTCATTTAAAGTGACAGAGTCATTTAAAACAGAGAAGTGAAGCATGCCTGTGGACATATTTGGCTGTGGATGCTGTGCACACTGACAGGGTTTCAGAGATGTGACACACAACCTAGGCTGTAGATGAACTCGATCAGCTGTGTTTTTTAAAATGTTCTTTTAATAGAAAAAATAGAATAAAATCACTACGCCATGTCTGTAACTGGGTCTTGTACATAAACTGATGTGTGTTTTTCTCATGTGGATGAGCTGCTCCTCACCGGTTGGCCAAAGAGGGATAAATAAAGTTGTTTGAATTGAATTGAATTAACTGACTCACTGGATGCCTGTGGGATGACAACTATTGATACGTCACTGAGTTTGCACACTCATAAAGCATAACACGTTCCTGCCATCAAATCATGAAATACAGCAGCTCAGAGGGGAGCCCTACGACCAGGAATCATGCATCTCCAAGCTCACCATCATACATGTGTGAAGTCTTTCCAGAGGTTAGGGCTTACAGGGTGGGAAATGGAAGCATTTATTCATATTTACCACTTTTCAGATTGAAACCATAAAGCAGTGGTCCCCAAACTACGGCCCGCGGGCTGGATACAGCCCACCTCCACATTTGGCCTGGCCCCCTGAAAAATACCAGAGACGCATTAAGATTTTTTTTTCAGTCTGGTCACACAATCAAGACTAATAGATGTATAGAACATGACATTCTATTCCACCCTGCTGCAGTCTGTGCCCTGGTGTTATTATTTACTTCCTGACATTTTTTTCACTTAACACTTTTTTCTGTTACAAACTGACCCTGCCCCCCCATCAGAGAAGGGAAAAGTTATGTGGCCCTCACATGAAACACACACACACACACACACACACACACACACACACACACACACACACATCTCAGTGATGTCACATGCATTTTGAAGCAGAGCAGCGCATTTCCCCCCTTTTCATTTTACAGCTGCTGCATTTCAGCAGCTACCAATTGCGTACACTCCTAGTTTGTCCATTTGTGCCTCTGGAGAAACATGGCGGCCTCTGTGTTAACAGCCAAAATGCACCAGGTGAGGCCCCACTCTGGCCCCATTTATACAACAGTATCAGGGTGAAACGCAAAAGTTTCGTTTTGTTGCGTTTTGGCCTCTTGTTTATACGGAAACGCTGTTTCAGCCGACCTAAAACGCAACTTTTTTAAAACGCCCTCCAGAGTGGAATTTTTCTGAAACGCTGCAGCCTCTGTTGCCGTATAAATGTCAAGCCGGTGTTTTCAGTAAAAATGCTGACGTCACACTCCATTTTGCGTGTGTGTGGGAACTTTTACGAACTGGACAGCAACAACATTGGTTAAATGGTGGACTTACTGGGTTGTTTTTGTGCTGCTGAATCTGCTGACTGCCTTTAACAAAATGTTCATCTGTTGCTCCACTTCTGCACTCAGATAAGACATATTTAATATATCCACCAGATGATCAGCCTGACTCTTCTTTGGCAGCAGACTACCAAAAGAACCTACAGTTATATCCTCACCTACTGGTCATGTATGCATACTACAGCGTTTTCAGTCCCTCAGGGTTTCCGTATAAACGCAGATTTTTTTTCTCCACGTTTTTTGTGTTTTCGTGTGAAACGCTGTGAAGCGTTGTCGTATAAACGGGGCCTCTGTCACGGCACCAGATCAGATAGGTTTCCTCCTATGTTTACAAAAAGCAGACACTGAGTGGGACAGGAAGTGGTGCTCGGAAACCAACTAAGAAGAGCCAAGTGACTTTCAAAATAAAACAAAGCGTGTCCAAACCAGATGGTATTTATCTGGACTACAACAACAAACCGACATAATGAGCAGAGCCAGACCAGGAGTCAACAGGTTCAAGGTTTTACAGTCCAACATGAACCAGGAGAGGATCATCAATCAGGGTGGGAATCCAGGGAACTCTTCAGTCTGTGACTCCAGCTGTCTGGAGGTCCTGATACGAGCCGGACTGAACATGCAATCAACACCCAACAGAACAGAGCCGGAAACGCATCCTGGTGTATTCCCGGCATGAAGGGATCTGCTCCTTATGTAGACGCTCCTTGATTAGACAGTTTATGAAGGAGACAAGTATGGACACAGAATTCTTCAAATCTGACATTTGTTTCAGACACATTTCAGGGATCAGACAGGACCACTGACAAAGGTTTGTGATTGAGATGAAGAGTCGTTGGCAGTTTGATCATTTCAGATAAATTGATTAAAGTTTGACTGTGAGTCATTTTGATTTTTTTTTTTTTTTTTTTGTAGCAGAACCACCGAAGAGTAGCAGAAGGTCAAAGACAGACTTTGACATTTACACTGCAGGATACTCGCTCTTTCTCCCTCTTCCTCTGTCTTACAGCCATACAGTCTGTATGAAAGTTGTTCTCTTTTTTCTTGAAGATAATTATCTTTTAATTGCTGTTCTCTTCTTTCTTTTTCAACTCTGCTCTGCCTCTTCTTCTTTCACACTTTGTTAAATCTCTCTGTAACAAAAGGTCAGAGTGCAGGGAGTGCAATCCTGAGTGAGTGTCTCAGGGAGGGAGTGTCTGAGTGTGCCAGTGAAATCGAAGGCTCAACAATTGCGTGGCTCATGCTCTTTGTGCATTTCCTTCGCCATGGCAACCGGTGGCCAAATGGAACGCCGTGCAGTGAGACAAAAGCCAGAGGAGGACGAGGAAGGGAAAAGATAAGGAGGAATGGAGAGGATGGTTAAAGAGAGGAAACGTTGGTTTGCAGGGTGGAGGATACAACAACAACTGTCTCACTGTGTGTGTGTGTGTGTGTGTGTGTGTGTGTGTGTGTTTGCGTTACATTGTGTGTGATTGTGCAAGTATCTCTCCCTCTGTGTCTGGGTCAAGCGTCCTCTCTCTCAGCGTGCAGTCTCGACGCCGCACCCCACTCCCTACCCATAATCCTTTTCTCCCCAGGCGCTTCACTCTCCCGCAACTTGCCCCCACGCTGAGATGAAGTTATCACACTACGCACACTTGCTTGTCCAGCCCTGTGTGTGCATGTGTGTGTGTGTGTGTGTGTGTGTGTGTGTGTGTGTGTGTGTGTGTGTGTGTGTGTGTGTGTGTTTTGGTCTGTATTTTCCCCCAAGATGTGAGCCATTATTACTCCCTCGCCTCTCTCTGTGTGCAGAGGTTCTGTAGTCTGACACGCCTGTTTACTGCATAATAAGGTAAGGCTGCTACAAACACTTTTCTATTCATGGAGACTAATGGGAAAGGAGAACCAGTGAATACTCTTTCTTTCTGCTTCACACACACACACACACACACACACACACACACACACACACACACACACACACACACAAATAAACTCAGACTTATTCTGGTAAAGATACACAAACACACCAACACATCCTCCTGAACTGTCAGCATGAATTCCACCTGTGATAAACCATCACAGAGGAACCTGTCTGTTGTCATCTCTCTGTCAGTCTCAGTGAGTCTCACCCTCACTCAGCGGTTGTTCCTCCAGCTCTGGCTCGGCTGAGGGGACTGACATTTGAACTTTGTGGAAGGGTCTTGGACATCACAGAGGTTCGTCTTCTGAGGACCATGACTGTGCCAGGTTGGTCCCATAAGACCACACTTACGAAAATCATCCAGAAGATCCGTGAGAAAATGATCATTACCAACAAATAAATGGACACCACATCATCAATTTTAACCTTTAAAGCCTGACATATCAAAAATAACCTTTTTTTTAAACTCTTCTAATAAAATCCAAAATATTGCTTCATTATTTTGTTTATGATATATTTTATTCTGTATCACATCTGATACATTGGGTGGTTTGGGAAACTTTTTTAGTAAATATTCCTTCTTTCAATGCAAAAAAAAAAAAAAAAAAAAAATACTTTTTAGGTAAAATAATAATAATAATAATAATAATAATAATAATAATAATAATAATAATAATAATAATAATAATAATAATAATAATAATAATAGTGTTATTGTTATCACAACTTCTGAAAAATTAGCAATGATTTTCATGAAAAGAAGTTGACTTCATTTTTCATAAAGGGTCACAGCTCCCTCAGGTAGGTTCAGTCCACAGGAGAACAGGTTATCTGACAAGAACCTCCCGAAAAGACCCAAACACACCACTCAATGCAGCAACAAAAAAATTACAGAAACTTTGGTCAAAAAATGACAAATTAATTATCAGCAAAAACTGGAAAACTTGAGAAAAAAAAGAAAACAGGGAAAACCCTGACCATAACAAACAATAAACAAAACAAAAAAACTCTTAATCTCTACCTGGGCGTAAAAGTCTGATGTCAGAACACTTATGGCGAGGCAGGACGAACAGACAGGAAACAACAGAGGAAACAGACTATTTATACATGAGGTAACGGGGCGCAGGTGGAAACAATGAGGGCGGGGACAACAATCACAAGAGCAAGAAACACGTCAGGGCAGGAGGACACGGGAGGAGAGACATTCCTACAAAATAAAGCAAAAAGAAACAAACAGGAAGCAAGATTGAAATAAACTTAACATAATGACAGGAACATTTGAAGTTTATTTTTCATTCATTCATCTTCTGTACCTCTTCTCCTGTTCAGGGTCGTGGGTGTCTGGAGCCTATCCCTGCTGGGTTAGGGTGAGAGGCAGGGTACAACCTGGACTGGTCTCCAGCCAATCACAGGGCTGACACACAGAGACAGACAACCTTCACACTCACTCACAACTACGGCCAAGTTAGAATCACCAGTTGACCTAGTGAGCATGTTTTTGGACTGTGGGAGGAAGCCAGAGTGCCCATGCATGCACGGGGAGAACATGCAAACTCCACACAGAAAGGCACACCGTGCCCGAACCCGGATTCTAACCGGCGACCTTACTGCACCTTACTGCTGTGAAGCAACTGCACTAGCTGCACTAACAGCCTGTGTTTGCTTCACCCTCCATCCTGTTGTAAACATTACACGGTGGCTTTCACTTTGACTCTGTGGCTTTCTGGGATGAATTTAATGTCGTGTCCTGCTTCTGGAGTGTCTTTTCCCTGACCCAGCACCTGTTTCATTCAACAGGGAAAAAGTTACACCATGAGGGACATGTGTGAACAAAGAGCTCTGGAATGCTTCTGGACAAAGGTTTCAAAATAAATAAATTAATTTAAAATAAATAAATAAATAAATAAATAAATAAATAAATAAATAAATAAATAAATAAATAAATAAATAAATAAATAAATAAACTAGCTGTGAACCATTGTAACAGTTTTAGTATACTGTTGATGGAGAGTCACTGTCTAAAGTTGACCTTTGACCCCACTGTGATGCAGTAAAAAAGCAGTAGATTAGCTGATGCTGCATAGTAAACAGATGCAGGTCACTCTCATCAGATAAACATTTACTTCTTTATCAACTAGGACCAATTGACTGATGTTGTTTTTAGATTTTAGTCTAAAGATCAGTGCAGATATTTATTTTTTTTTTTTACAGGTGATGTGCTAGGAGTAAGGAAAGTCAAATGGACACAGGATCCTTCAAGAGTTTAATCCTTCAGAGGTTTACCATCAACAGGGAAAGTAAGAGAGAGAGAGAAAGAGACAGAGAGAGAGAGGGGAACAAGGTGGAAGGAAACAAACACACCTAAGGAAGGAAAGATAAGAATAGACTTTCTGAGAGAAACTCTTCGGAGATTTGCTGTGAATGCCAAATGTCACCTCTGCATCTCCAAAGCTCCGGTTTGTCCTACTTTGGTTTGAGATGCAAAACAACAACGCTTGGAAACTGCATCAGGTTCATTTTAATATGGAAAAAAACACACCCTTCTTCACAGACCAGATCACAAAGTGGGTCCACTACAGAGATGAGAGTCAGACAGAGACTATATCCACAGATTAAATCTGTCATTATTCAATTCAAACTCTGCTTGTTGGTTTGGAAGAGGAGAGAAAATGAAAAAAGGGAGGTGATCAGAGCTTCTGTGGAGGGAAGAAGGCTCAGACTGTTTGTATTCAACCTGTAGTCCTCGTTGCTGGATCACAAACACACCTAGGAGTGTGTAACTTAGAGGATAGTCATCACATTTCACACAGCTTGCTTTCACTCTGACATGGAAAAAAAAGTCAGAGTGAGAGATTTCAGTCTCACATGAAGGAACCACCATCTTCATTTAACTGTATTTGTAGAGCCAATGCTCATCCTCAACTGACAAAAAGACTGAAAAATGTGTAAAATGTTTTAAAAACCACAATAGGATGTTTTCCTTAAAAGCAGTGCAAAGACTACATCAAATGTCAAACTGAAGAAAAAGAAAGTTTCATGAAAATCGACTTATTTCAATATAATGTGAATAATAAAATGGAGAAAAAGTTGGGACTGGTATTACAAAACAGAAAAATTCTAAAAAAAAAAAGGGACAAAAACACAAAGTGGGACATAAAAAAAAAGCTTAAAAGAGAGGCAGAGTCTCAAAAGTAGAGATGGGATAAGGCTCTCCAGTCTGTCAGAGACCCATTATGAAAAAAGTCTCCTATTCCAAATAATTACATAATAAAAAATAACTATTTGTAGTTTTGTAGTTTTTTAATTTGTAGTTTTCATCATCCACATTAGATAATATTTACAAAACTGGGTGTCTAGTAGATCACTGCATTAATAAAAACAGACATGACTCTATAGAGGAGATCACTGCATTAAAACAGACATGACTCTGTAGTGGAGATCACTGCATTAATAAAAACAGACTTGACTCTGTAGTGGAGATCACTGCATTAATAATAACAGACATGACTCTGTAGAGGAGATCACTGCATTAAAACATACGTGACTGTAGTGGAGATCACTGCATTAATAAAAACAGACTTGACTCTGTAGTGGAGATCACTGCATTAATAAAAACAGACATGACTCTGTAGTGGAGATCACTGCATTAAAACATACGTGACTGTAGTGGAGATCACTGCATTAATAAAAACAGACTTGACTCTGTAGTGGAGATCACTGCATTAATAAAAACAGACTTGACTCTGTAGTGGAGATCACTGCATTAATAAAAACAGACTTGACTCTGTAGTGGAGATCACTGCATTAATAAAAACAGACATGACTCTGTAGTGGAGATCACTGCATTAATAATAACAGACATGACTCTGTAGTGGAGATCACTGCATTAAAACAGACATGACTCTGTAGTGGAGATCACTGCATTAAAACAGACATGACTCTGTAGTGGAGATCACTGCATTAAAACAGACATGACTCTATAGTGGAGATCACTGCATTGTAATCACAGTTTGTCATGACCTCCAGTAAACCTGTCATTGGTGGAGAATTATTAAGCTATAGAGTGAAACTGTGCATAAACAACACACTTCAAGGCCGTCAGGCTACATGTGGCAAAGTAACTGAAATCAAACCAAAAATAAGATTATCAGTGCCAGCTTAAGTTATTTCTAAATGCTGAATCTCAGCTGGACAAGAATGGATTGATTTACGGCACGTTGAAGTCTCTATGACTACACTGGCTGACAAAGTTTAGTGGTGAGAAAAGAGATCTGAGTTTTACTCTGCTGAAAACGATTTCCTGGATTAAATTAGTAGTGATGGTGGAGACTGGAGCTGAAAAGTCAGACAAAAAAAGGACAGAAGAGAAGAAGAGAGATAAACAAGAGAGTGATAGAGCATGAGCTAAAGGCTAATGTGTTTGTGATAAAGTTCATTCTAACCCACATGCAGCAGTTATTCTGCAGTGATCTGATCAAACTTTAGAGTCTGTCAATAAAATGCAGAGTGAGGTTTGGTTAACTCTGATCGGTGAGGTTTGAGTTGGTAGATGAGCTCTGACATAACCAGGATTCACTAACGTTACACATTACAGACACGTCTCAGAGCACCGAGCTGTGAGGAACACTGAACAGACAGTCTGCTCACCTTCAGGACACTAAACTACAAACTGACTTTACAAAGTTTAACTGGTGTCACCTTTAAAACTACAAATAAAAACATGACCTCTTTGCTTTGCATCAAGAGAAAATTTGTCTTGAAACAAACAAACAAAAAAAAAAGCAGAGTTTAAAAGAAGATCTGCTCCCCAAAACAAACACATGCCTTGGAATGGGTCATGTCCTCATGACAGTGAGGAGCAAGCGCTCATGGGAAGCAGAGTCTTAATTGTAAAGTCCTCACAGCTCCTTTATCCAGTCAGTCTCCAGAAAATTCATCCTCATCATCACATCAGACACAGGTTCAGGTAAGTCTGTTTTCACCTCCTCCACCTACAGTACGAAACTGATTCACAACCAGTTTTCTGCTGGGGTCTGACTACAGCTTCACATTAGAGCTGCCACACTTTAGTGTGTGTGTGTGTGTGTGTGTGTGTGTGTTTGTATGTGTGTGTTATATGTAAAGTAGTGGTCTCAAGGTCTGACCACAATTCTTTCAGTTTGAATGTAAATAATAAATCATATTAAAGCTTCCTAAAAGAAATCACAGATGAATAAATGATTGGCTTGAATAAGGATGTGACAATTAAACATCTCAAACTCAAATGGAGTTCGGTTTTACACACACACACACACACACACACACACACACACACACACACACACACACACACACACACACACACTGCTGAAATGATTTCCTTTCAGACATGGTTTTCTATCTCTTAAAAAGAAAAAAAAAAAAACTTCAGGCTGCTGAACGACAGCTTCATTTCTCCGTACCTCTGTTGCTCTGGTGTCGACCTTCAGCACAAAGAAGTTCCTCTTGCTGCCCTCATTCATCCCTACATGTCATAAACGCTGTGTGTGAAGTCACCTGAACTGAATATCTGAGAGAGGTCTGGCTGCAGACCTCACCCCTCAATCCCCTCTGCCTCACATCTCTCACTCTTAGCCTGCAGACCTCAACCTCCACCATCAGCCGGGAAACGTCGTAATTTCTTGCATGTCTGGATGCCTGGAAATAGTAGCATTAGTTGATTACATATGAAGAAAGCAGTAGCTGACTAGTCTTTGAAAAAGTTTAAAGAGCATATAAATGTGCTGTTGTTAACCTTAATATACTTAAAATAATTTTAGCCTTTGGTCAAAATGACTGGATGTGAGATTTGATCAACTTATTTACAGTTGTAGCTAAGTTGCACAGACTGTTAACGGGACAGTCGTCTTTAGTTACACAGAAACGTTTGACCGAGGATGTGTGTGTATTTTGTAAGCGTACTGACTGAGTCAGCTTTAGGTCTGGGTAGTTATCTGAACAAAGAAAGGTTTGAAACCTTTTAGATTGAAAAGTTGTCCTGTTACTGAGGGCGTTCATTCAAAACATGTAATGAGCACGGGAAAATTTCAGAGCTACGTGGTTAGAATATGTTTAATCTGAAGTTCGTCTGTCACTGGGACATTGTCGTAAGTTTCTTTGGTCTGAGGGATCGGCTCAGCTCAGTGAGGATGAGAAGGAGGAAGTAATGAAGCTGTTCAAGTTCAACTTTCACATTATTTTTCAGGTGGAATTTTTTTTTTTTTTTTAATAAGAGATCGTTGACAAAAGAGGATATTTAGACTGACACTCATTTCTAAACGTTACACCAAAACTATGTAAAGCAGCATCCAAAATGTGATCCAGATAATAAATAATGAAAATGTAGATTTATATTACAAACATATATTGCATTTGTATATATGTATTTGTAAAGTTGTTTGGTAGAGTCGGTAGAGATATCTGTAGAATGCCCTATAAAAATAAAACACCTTATTATTCCCTCGGAGCAGACTGTGCTGAGTTTAAACACATTCATCAGTAGTTATTTTGCAAATTGAAAATTGAGTCCTCTTATTAACAAATTTAGGTTGCAAAAGCTAAGAAAATACCAATAATAAAATATGTTGTATGATGTACCCAAGCATGGACATATATAACTTTTTTTTTTTTTATTACCTCAAATATTTTATGCTATTCTATGTCTGACTTTCAAAAAAAAAAAAAAAAAAAAGGAAAAAGTGTATGAGAGAGAGTTGGCTGGTGGAAAGGCCTCGCATAGATGTTTTACGTACAGAGATTTCTGCTCAGAATGCTGCAGAGTCTTTAGAGTAAATGAGCATATCAAAGAATAGCACGCTGGGTGAAGGATTTTAGGCCATCTTTTTGTGTTGCTAATTAACCATCTTTGGAAAATTACAGTTTTTAAGTGATCTCTGAATCTAAAGTGCCTTTTAATTGTTTTTATTTAAGCTTCATCAACAGCCTTTTTTTTTTTTAATATGTTTCACACTTAAAACTTTGTCTCCCGTTTTTCACCAAATCAACAACTGGAGTGTGTCGATAAAAATATAAAAAATAAAAAAAATGGGGTATTAAACATAAATGACTATCAAGCTAAACTCGAAGTAACTTCCCAATTTTGTTTTTGAATGTACAGCCATATTTTGGAACGAAAGCATCAGACCAACATAAATTTAAAACAGAAGTTAAACACTGGAAGTGGAAAAAAAGTCTTATTTTGAAACTATTCATCTTATTTTCTGGCTGACGGTGGAGCTTGAGGTCTGAAGCCAGGCTGGCTGTATTGTGGAATATTTAGGGGTGTGTGTTATTTAAATAATGACTGTTTTCAGCCCTCAAAGTCACATCAGCTGTTACTGACCCAGGTATGAATGTTCGATATCAACATCAGTGTTTTCATGTATACAATGTTTGTACGCTGATTTCAACACCAGCAACTGCTTCAGTTTCTCCAACAGGCCTGGAGCGACAGCTCATGCTCTAACCAAAATCCATCAGGCAACAACATCACACTGCCACACACAGTGGTTGTTTTGTTTTTAATTGTTTTAAACTTGGATGGTTATTGTCTTCGTCTGTAAACTGCAGGGATGTTTAAAGATATTCCAAAGAACAACATGTGGCACCAGAGCCAGCATGCTCTCTTCCTCTAAAGTCTAAGGTTTGTCTTAACATTCAAACTTGTTTTTCTCCCCCTTCACTCAAACCGTCAAACATATATGTGCGGTGTAAGAGAAGCTGTGCCTTTTGGGGGCCCCATTTGGAGCTGTTTGAAGAGGGAAAAAGAAAGGCATTGAGCTGAGAATAAAGAAACACACGCAGGTCAGCAGAGAGGGCACACACAGAGCTCCTCACACCTGAGAGTCTCTGATATAACAAAGTCTTCAGAGGTTTGGGGAACAGGTGCCAAATGTCAGCAGCTCCATCTCCACAGAGTTGGCCTAGTTTGTTCTGTGATGCAGCTGTATGCTCTGTCATGGAGATGGCAAATAAGCACCACAGAGGGTTCTGTAACACACACACACACACACACACACACACACACACACACACACACACACACACACACACACACACACAGAAATAAATATATATATTCATTCTCTAACACAAGTGGTGTGCACAATAGTGACAGAGATGTGTGAACACAATCTTTTGAGGACACGTAAGGAAAAGCAGAATTTAATCAAACTCTGTCTTATGTACACACACACACACACACACACACACACACACACACACACACACACACACACACACAGAAATAAATATATATATTCATTCTCTAACACAAGTGGTGTGCACAATAGTGACAGAGATGTGTGAACACAATCTTTTGAGGACACGTAAGGAAAAGCAGAATTTAATCAAACTCTGTCTTATGTACACACACACACACACACACACACACACACACACACACAGAATGCACAGTATGAGGCTGTACCCAGAGTGAATAGTGAAAAATAGGACAGCGTGGATCCACACCACCCCTGGTTGTTGGTGGGGATGAATGTCATAACTTCTATTCTCTCTCCTACTTTGCGACTTTTCTCCTTCTCGTACTTTGTCCTTGATCCAGACAATGTTTTGGAACTTCAATATTTTTCGATGATACTCACATAAGAAGCATTCATTTCTTCTCCTTCTTTGAGTCAAGTGTTTCATACTCTGGCTCTAAATCAGATCATGGTTGTCTAGTTGATGTATATCTACGTACACATGGTCTACTGTAGCAAGCTCAACATGTATCAATGATAACTGTACCAATAAACTGGTAACATTAGTTTATTACTCTCATTTACTTTGAGAGTGAAGATCATCTCTGCTAACTGAACCCTTACAGGTGACTGATGCTGACTGTGTCCATATTGTAAATGTATCATTATGTGTCACTTTAAAAACAAAATGTTCTGAAAGTTTCTTGAAGTTGTCATGCATATTGAGTTTTCTGGATACCTTTATTTGTGCAGAGATGGACAAAAGTACTGCCATCCCACTAGCCACGCAGTCGTCCTGCAAGTAACCTTCACGCCTGATTCCTTTGCATTGCTGCAGATGTTCATGACACTCTGCTGGCCAGTTATCGAGTCCACACAATTTATATAGCATCTTTTCTTTCCAGATAAACTACACAAACACACCCCAACATCCCTGACTCTGAGTTATACCAGAGCAGCAAATTTAGCAGTAAAATATAATAAATCTAAAAGATTGCTCTGCCAAACATTCAACCAACACACCGCCACCGGCTTTGCATTAGTTACCTGATTTCTAAAGGATGTTAATTTAACCTCAACACAGCGGGATTGATTTTAGAGACTTTCAGTCTTCAGACCGCCCTCAAAGACGGGACTCCACTATTACATGTTTTGTGTGGAGTATAAGATAAATTTGCTGCATATTTTCGGGTCTTAGGGAGAATTTCATGAGTTAAATTAAACTAATTTGCATCTTCTATTTTTGTGTTTAAGAATTATTTTTTATTTAAAACATTTTTTTCATAGATAATTTATTTATGATTAAAGAACATTTGAAGTTTTAGCCCATTTTCATGAAAGATTGGGCTCTTATTTTGGTGACTGCGTGAAACCAGACGTGTAACTTCTCACCATCAGTGAAAGTCGCTCTTTGAAAGTCATGATGTCACACGTGTTTTAACCCGCTGTTCCCTGCTCCCTGCCCCGTTACCCAGTGTGCCTCTCTCTCTCTCTCTCTCTCTCTCTCTCTCTCTATCTTTGACCTTACTGCAGGTGCACTCAGCTTAACCCAAACAGGCTCATATAAACACCAAAAAGGATCCATTCACCGTAATCTCTTCATGCTTTTACATACCATACATGGCTTTGTTTAAACCCTGAATTGTGATTGGCTAAGGAATCTATAGTATCATGAAGCTGATTGGCTGAGCAGCTCCACAGGCTGTGTTTTAACTGGTTATTCTCCTCATGTGGCTCTGAGCAGGTCATGTGTTCATGTATGAGCTCCTGAAGGGAAAAACCCATGTCGAAAAATCTTCATACCAAGAGTGAGAGCTTTTCCATGGCAACACCTCACAGCCAATGAGCATGTGGGAGCCCGATGAGGTTATACTCATGTCTAGTGATGTCACTTCCTCTGACAAGCAAGGGGCTTTGAAGGCTCGGGCATCCCAGCATCATTTCAAAAAGTGGTGCAGAAAAAAGTCGTGTAACTCGTGTTTGAACGTGAGCCAGCTCACCAAAGACCTGCAGTGATGCCATCAGGGTCCAGACAGATGACGGTCCCTGTCGAAGCTGCAGGTTACTCTCATGGTCTCTGTTTGTGTGTGTGTGTGTGTGTTTAACCTCAAAAATATATATATTTTTTTTTTGTTAGAAACATTATACATATGTAAAAACAAGAAGCAAAGCACATAAAGAAGCATGATCTTACCTCTTCAGTGATGTTGAGGAGTCAGGCGCTCTCTCTGTTGGAGGATCTTCTTGTCTTTAGAGTTGAAAAGATGTATTCAGCTGTCTCAGAGTGTGGAAGCCAAATCCAAACTGCTGGAAAAGAGAGCAGACAGACAGAGATTACTTTAAATTAAAGCGATGCAATCAAAGCAGGACAAACATGTCCGCCTGAGCCACTGGACACATGGAGACAGGCCGTGTTCTTCAGATAATGAACAGCACAGTGTTTTGTACACTTCTCTTCAGTTGATGAATCAGATTCTCCCACAGAAGCTTAACAGGATTGGACATAATTACACAAGTCTTCCCATAAAACTGCTCTTAAACGAGTTTCTTTATATGATCTGAAGGGTGCAGCTTTGCGTCCACAGGTTATGAAAGGACGAGCGGTTGAACAAAGCACATACGAGGTGAGAGTGAGGATAGGTATGCTGTGAGCGCTCCTCCACTGTACCGTCTGTCAGCAGGCTTTGTTGAGCGCATTGTGCCTCAGCCTTCATGTTTTCAAGCCTTTTCAACATGAATGGTCATGGGAAACTCAGTGGGCAGCACACAGGCTCCACGGGGAAACCCAGCTCCGCTGGACCCCCCGAGGACCACCACTGTCCCTCTGTCTGAATCTGTTCCATGGCAGAGACTCGTACTGGGGCAGCCGGTTCATAACACCCCCCCTACTCACCCCATCTCACCACACCCGGAGAAGGATAGGTAGAGAGAAGGTGGTGGAGAGTTTATGGTTAGCACGTCTATGGAACAGTCTGATGGATTCACCTTACAGGACTCCTGCACCGGTTCACTGGAGCTGAGCTGGATTATTAAGGTCTGAGGTGGATGTTCATACAGACTGGACTCCTGCAGAAGCAATCATCTGAAGAATTTTAACAGTTATTTATTTATTTATTTATTTATTTATTTATTTATTATGGTTTTTTTTATTATTATTTTTTTTAATTTATTTTTTAATTTATTTTTTTTTAATTTTTAAATTTATTTTATTATTATTTATTTTTTATTTATTTAAGTATGTATGTATGTATGTATGTATGTATATATGTATGTATGTATGTATGGAATTAAAATGTTTCTTCTTTTCATTATTCACACGTAAAATGTTTGATGATTAAAAATACAAAACAAAAAACACTGAATTGCTCAGTCTTAAAAGATCATACTTCTATTATATATCTATATCTATATCATATATATATATATATATATATATATATATATATATATATATATATATATATATATATATATATAGTTATATATATATATATATATATATATATATATATATATATATATATATATATAGATATATAGATATATAGATATATAGATATAGATATATATGATATAGATATAGATATATAGATATAGATATATAGATATATATGGTGTAGTTTGCTACACCCGATCAATTGAAATTAGAACCTCTCCAGACTTCTTATATGTGAAATGTATTAAGTGTAACAGGACATTTTGAGCTTGGCTTGCTCTTCCATTTATTTATTTATTTATTTTTCATTTTATGGTGCAAAAATCTAATGAGACCTATAAGTCAGGTTCATCCAACAGTTCCAGATTGATCTTTCAGTAGTAACACTAAATGTATCTCTCACCACCAGGTTAATTGGACTGGAGTACATCACACCAAAACCTCCAAAAACATATAAATAAATAAGAATGGTAACAAAACTGTCTAAATAAAGATATCACAATAAAAATTTTGCTTGTGTAAGCAAAACAATTCGGGACTATCTGTCTGAGTTCATGTCTAAATATTTCCATGTCTTGCTCGATCAGCCAACAAACAAAACTATTTACGTTTTTCAGACTGAATGAACAAACATTTTTTTTTCTCTTTAATTTTTTTTCCAAAAAAATAAATGTCAGTCCATGTGGAGCTGCAGGAGCACAGCACGGTCGGACAGCAGCTTGTTCAACCTGCACGCCTGCCACGTTTGCAGGTACGTTTACCCAGATGAAGCACTTTAGTTGATGCAGAGGCGTTTATCAGTTTGTGCTTGAATATCATCTGATCATTTGGTGAATTAAATTTGTTTGAACGTTTAAAATCAAACAAACCTGTCAGAAATATAAATGAGATCATTTCTTTGTGTGTTTGGGTTTAAGTGATAGAAAAACTGTCATCTTTAGCTACTTAATAAAAACAAAATGTTATCGGCAATATGTTAGATGTAAAAAGATTTTTCTCCAAGAAAATTAAAAATAATAAACTAACAATAATAATTTGTGCAGACAATGTAAACACTGTTTTTATTTCTTATTTAAAAAATGAAGAAGGTGATGAAGTAAAAAGATTTCTCTGATTGATTATAAGCTTGTCTGAAAAGTCCTCAGTTTTTGCTCTGGAAATGTGAATAACTGTGTCCAGTGAGAACAAAGTGATCAGAAACCGGAGCAGTGGTTGCCATGTTGACAGCTTTAATTAAGTCTGAATGTGAAGACGTCTGAGTCTTTGGTGGAGCCGTGAAGATGTGGTGATCAGCGTCACATGAAAGAGTCCTGAAACTTGTTACGCTCCTTTCAGCAGCTCGGCTCCATCCTTTCTCTTCCTTTTTTCTTTCAGGGTAATCTATTCACCTCAGGAGTTCCACAGTTTGACCCGTACACAGCCAGCCAGTGTCTCTCTGACAAATCTAATTTACTGCCAGAGCCTTTCTGCAGTCAGCCATTTTGTGTCAGAGAGGCAGACCCTCGTTGTTCTGGTCGGGTATTATTCCACGGCCTCCGCTCACACAGCAGGGGGCTCATTGTGTCCCACTCACTGGATGAAGGTTGGGGCATTGACCCCATATGGCCTTTAAATGTCCCTCTGTCCAACCCTATTCCATGCCATCTTGTCTCCCACCAGGCCGCCATTTTGCATCAAACGGAGGAGAAGCGGCAGACGCCTGCGGCTGCTTCTCCTCCCTGTGTCGCTGCTCTGTTACTTTTCTTTCTGCTTTGCAGGCTGTTCACAGCAGAGCAGTGTGACCGTGAATGTGCTCACCTGTGGACCTGGAATTGGATTAATCTCTCCCTGCATGCAGCTAAGACAGTATTCTGATTTAAAGTTAACAAAGAAACAAAACTGGAACGGTAATTATGGCCAATCCATGCTCTCTGGACTATTTGAAGACCGACCTATCATGATGGAGCGCTTGATCGAACGGTTTGTGAAACATAAAGGATGTCTGCTGCGTTTCTTGGAAATATGAAGACGGACGTCACCAGATTAACTCAAATGACTCCAGTCTGAGATGGACTTCAGATTGCACTGCACGCTCCCTGCATAGCTTCATCATGGTGTTCACTTCAACCACTAACAATGAGCACAGCGTCTCTGCAGAGCCTGCTGATGGTTTTGGTTCTCCTGTTATCTTCCTGTGTACCAATCTCTGCTGCACGTTTGCCACAAGTGCACAGGAGTCAAACAATGATAACATAAGCTTGACTGTGGCTAAAACAGTATTTACATCAGAAACTGAAGGCCTGCTTAACCAAAAGACTGTTTGTTTTTGCACCTGTTAGCTGAACCAGAAACACCTCATCTAGTCCACAGTGCGCTCGCAAAGGCTTGACTGCAGCACAGAGCGCTCTGTGAGGAGAACAGGTGCTGTTTGCACACCTTCAATGAGCC
Source organism: Labroides dimidiatus (assembly GCA_030710495.1). NCBI lineage: Eukaryota > Metazoa > Chordata > Actinopteri > Labriformes > Labridae > Labroides > Labroides dimidiatus. The sequence goes on from CM061145.1 coordinate 4,191,752, forward strand.
ATTGTGTCTTTATTTGGGGCAAATTAGACCCAATTCAATGCAAACCAGACAATAAATATATATATATATATATATATATATATATATATATATATATATATATATATATATATATATATATTTATATTTATATATATATATATATATATATATATATATATATATATATATATATATATATATATATATATATATATATTTATATTCACCTTTTCCTGACTGCCCATACTTCATAGCGGTTGTTGGTTTTGCTCTTCTGTTAAAAAAAAAAGTTTACACTGAGTCCTGTCTCGCATTAATGATTCGACACAAGTTGTTTTGAGCTAGCTTGCCAGCAGCAGTAACCAGAAGTCTATAATCGCAGGCCAATGTCAACACCCATCGGCTTCTGAAGAAACAGGTGGAGAAAACAACAGGTGATGAGAAATTCTGTCCATGCAGCAACTTAATTTAAATGATAATGTGAAACCTGGAGAGGAGTATCCTCACGTGTTGGAAAAAGAAGAAAATGCTCTTTTTTTTAGATTAAAATACTTGAAAACAAACTTTCTTAAGCACAGGAATGAGTAAAATGAACTGAAATTAAGCAAACATTTCTAATTTCTTTCTTTTGGTGTTCTTAATTTTAGCAAATGACGCCAAAGGACAAGAAAAATATCATTACACAGGAAAAAAAAAAAAAAAAAAATCAGTATTAGTTTAGACTGATGTATTATGAGTTAGTCTTAAACCAAGCACCCTGAGGGTGATGCTGAATCTTGACACAAGTTTTATTTTGTTGAGACTTTTGTTGAAAGAACAAAATTAGCTTATTAGTTGTTTTTTTTTTTCCTGAATTTGAAGATTTACAGAGTAATTGAGACAAAAAAAAAAAAAAAAAAAAAAAAAAAAAAAAACATGATCAGGTTTAATTTGAGATATAAAAACTTTGAACTCTAATTAAAACACTTTGAACACTTTACTTTAAGCTAAACCAGGTAGAGGTAAAGAGGTAAAGGTAGAGCAGTTTTTGAGTCACTATATCTCATTATAAAAGTGTTGAATAAAGTCAAACTTTAAATGGATCATCTTTACAGCTTATATATATATATATATATATATATATATATATATATATATATATATATATATATATATATATATATATATATACAGCAATATCTTGACTAGTGCCATGTTATTTGCAGTGTATAATTCATATTAATATAGGTATAAAGGGTTGAAACAGTCTGTGGCTGAACCTGCACACACTCAACAGAGTGTTTGTATGTTCTCTTAATCTGGATGATCTGGATTTTTGCAAGCTGACTCCAGGAAGTTGACTGAAAGTGAAATGGACTCCACTAAAACAGTTTCTAGCAGAGTCCTGAGATGGAGCTCAGTGGATGAGAGAATCTGTGATCTGTAGGCTCACCATTGGTTCAGCAGACGAAACACAAACTATTATAAAGAGCAACACGATGGAAAGAATCATTGTGCTGGTTGAAGAAGAGGAAGGTCAAACTGTTACCACATCTATGGCACTGCACCTCCAGAGGGCGGAGAGTTGAGCTGATTTTACTGATTCTCCTCAAATAATGCATGTTCAGGAGGAAACTAATGTGTCGTCATCTATCAGGTAAGATTACGTTTGTTCTCATTGCTGATGCAATGCCACAGGATGGCCATCAATGAAAACAGGATGATCACAGCCAGCCAGAAAAAAAGGAGCAATGCAGGGATGCAGGAGAGAAACAGGTGAGCTGAGGTGAGGAGAAACCATCCGCAAACAGTGAGGAGAGAGGTAAAGAAAGAGAGAGAGAGAGTGTGTGTGTGTGTGTGTGTGTGTGTGTGTGTGTGTGTGTGTGTGTGTGTGTGTGTGCGCACGTTCAGCGTGTTTAGTGTCTGTGATTCTGAGACCGCCTGCGAGTTTAAGGCAGGGCCAGGGGTGGTGTGTTGTAGGCGGCTGTTGTGTTGTGAGGGTGTACACACACACACACACACACACACACACACACACACACACACACACACACACAGACCCCCTGCCAGTACAGAAGGGGCTGGAGCAGTCTCTGTGCTGGTTGATAAGCAATGGCAACACTGCTCCCAACAGGGAAGTTGTGTTTCCAAAAGAAAAACACACTCCTAATTTGTGCGTGCTCTGCCTGGACTCAGAGTCTGTTAGCAGCAGGGAGGCACAAATACCTCGAGACTGGGCTCACACACACACACACAAACACACACACACACACACACACACACACACACAGAGAGACCAAACTGTACTTTTATTAACACCAATAAAAACAGTGTGTTCCTGTAGCCTCCATACAACAAACGTTTGCTGTCTTAAACGTGTCGTATGTTAGGAGTGAAGACGTCTTTTTCTACCAGGATCCAACTGGAATCATGAAGAACGTGTGAACATAAAGTTGTTACAGCTCAAACAAAAGATAAATCTCAAATGTACTCAACACTCGACTCTAACTGGTCAATACTCAATAGACTCAGTCTGTTATTTTGTAATAGCAGACTGTTGTGGCTCTAACTGTAGACTGTTGTAACATCTGTACTCCAAAACCAGTCTGGTAAATTTGACACCAGGTTGGAAAAAGTTTAAAGGGTCTGTGAGGACTATCTGTTTGAAGTGGATCACAGCAACACCTTTTGTCTGGAATCATGCGCACACTGTGGTGATGACATGACTCTTAACAAGGTGTGTGTTTGTTTTGGAAATGAATGGAGATCAGATCATCATTTTAACACTACTTTTCTTTGTTCAAGACAACATTTTTACTGGATACAACGTGACGATTTAAGGTATTTATCAACAGTTACACAGAGCTGCTGTTTGAAACGTGAAAAGGAGTAAACTTTGTCAGTTTGTTTTGTAGTTTAGTAGATGGATATTTTTGTGCTACAAGCAGCCCAGTGCTCCGAGACATATCCATGTAGGTGTCAGGTTAGCAAATCCTTATGACCTGCTCATCTACCAATCAGAGCTGACGTAACCTCACTCTTCATTTTATTGACAGACTCTCAAGTTTGATCAGATCACTGCAGAATAACTGCTGCATGTGGGTTGGAATGAACATTATCACAAACAGCTTAGTCTGTTTTCGCCTTTGGCTTGGGGTTAAGCCTTTAGCTCGTATTTAGTCTTTAACTCATGTTTTAGCCTTTAGCTCATGCTCTGTCACTCTCCCGTTTATCTTTCTTCTTCTCGTCTGTCCTTTTTCTGTCTGAGGGTTTAGCTCCAGGGTCCACCATCACTACTAAATAAAAAGAAATAGTTTTCAGCAGAGAAAAACACAGATCTCTCTTTTCAATACTAAACTTCATCAGCTGGTGTCATAGAGACTTCAACGTGCCATAAATCAATCCAGTCCTGTCTGACCCGATCATCAAGCTAAGAAATAGAATTTAGAAATAACCGACACTCACCGGCCACTTTATTAGGCACACCTGTCCAACTGGTCATGACGCAAATTTCTAAACAGCCAATCACATGGCAGCAACTCAATGCAATGAGGCATGTAGACATGGTCAAGACGATCTGCTGCAGTTCAAACTGAGCATCAGAATGGGAAAGAAAGGTGATTTAAGTGACTTTGAACATGCCATGGTTGTTGGTGCCAGACGGGCTGGTCTGAGTATTTCAGAAACTGCTGATCTACTGGGAGTTTCACCCACAACCATCTCTAGGGTTTACAGAGAATGGTCTGAAAAATATAAAATATCCAGTGAGTGGCAGTTCTGTTGGCCAAAATGTCTTGTTGATGCCAGAGGTCAGAGGAGAATGGCCAGACTGGTACGAGCTGATAGAAAGGCAACAGTAACTCAAATAACCACTCGTTACAACCGAGGTATGCAGAAGAGCATCTCTGAACGCACAACATGTTGAACCTTGAGGCAGATGGACTACAGCAGCAGAGGACCACACCGGGTGCCACTCCTGTCAACTAAGAACAGGAAACTAGGCTACAATTCACATAGGCTTGCACAGTAGAAGACGTTGCCTGGTCTGATGAGTCTTGATTTCTGCTGTGACATTCAGATGGTAGGGTCAGAATTTAGCAACAACAACATGAAAGCATGGATCCATTCTGCCTTGTATGAACGGTTCAGGCTGCTGGTGGTGGTGTAATGGTGTGGGGGATATTTTGATGTCACACTTTGGGCCCCTTAGTACCACCTGAGTATTGTTGCTGACCATGTCCATCCCTTTATGACCACAGTGTACCCATCTTCTGATGGCTACTTCCAGCAGGATAACGCTCCATGTCATAAAGCTGGAATCATCTCAGACTGGTTTCTTGAACATGACAATGAGTTCACTGTACTCAAATGGCCTCCACAGTCACCAGATCTCAATCCAATAGAGCACCTTTGGGATGTGGTGGAGCGGGAGATTCACATCATGGATGTGCAGCCGACACATCTGCAGCAACAGCGTGATGCTGTCATGTCAATATGGACCAAACTCTCTGAGGAATGTTTCCAGTACCTTGTTGAATCTATGCCATGAAGGATTAAGGCAGTTCTAAATGCAAAAGGGGGTCTAACCCAGTACTAGCGAGGTGTAACTAATAAAGGATGCAGTGAGTGTATATGGTGCTGATAACGTCATTTTAGGTTACGGATTAGGATCTGGCAGATGTCTAGAAGCAAGATTTTTTCAAGATGACTCGGAAAGTCCTCACAGGGACTTAAAAAATGGACCAAACCAATAAAGAAATGTGATGTAACACTGCACGTGATGTGGCCATATTTAAAGAATGACAGGCAGAGATAATGTCACACTCAGACAGACAGAGGTGCTGCATGCCAACAGGCAGGGCATTCAAGTGCTTGGGGCCCCGAGCCAGAAGAGGGCCCAGAAAGCTGACCAACTATGAATTACTACGGCACAGTGACAATGAGGAGTGATTGCAATGACCGTGCTGAGTCTTTGCAGAACCGCTTAAAGAGGCCCCATCCTCACCTATGCTCTCGCAGCAGGTAGCTGTGTGTCAATACTAAAATAAGTGAGGCGGTCTTTCAAAATATAAGCGATACAATAGAGTCTGGAACAGCCCAGTCTTTCCTACTCCTGCTGAATCTTAGAGTTAAGCTAGCAGGCTAAAAGTGGAAACAGCTAACTCAGACAATACTTTTACTTTAGCAATCAAATGAAAGCTTTGTCCAAATGTCTTTATTTATTCATATTTTTGTTGTTGTTTGTATTGGTCGACTTTTTTAAAGTTCTAAAGAATTGTATTTCTGGATTGCACACTTTAAATCTTCATATTTTCTTTTTGAAATGATACAAATGTGCACAATTCAAAGTATTTTTTTTTCCTTTCACACTTTTTGTTTGTCTCAGATTGCTCATTATTTAAGGCTTTGCAAAGGAAGCAGGTTTCAGCAGCTGGTGGCTACATACGGCTTCATTGACATGCCACTCAGCTGCAGACCCACTGGTTTGTACCCCGATGATGGTACATCAAGAACCAGACTTATTTTTCTGTAAGCATGTCATTTTTTGCTTGTTTGGGTTTGCAGGTTTCTGGTGCTCCTGGAGCCAGCCTCAAGTGGACACTCACAGAACTGCTGTTTCATCAGCTCCTCTGTATTGGACTGACTCCACAACAAGGGTTCCTGCTTGATTTACAGCTGATCCTCTTCAGGGAGCCATCAAACTGAACCAGGTAAAAGCTGTTATGTCTGAATGGTATTTATTGTTGAGTTTAAGTTTTTCACTGTAGATCAGGTGTCTCAAACTCAACTTACCAAGGGGCCGCTGGAGGTAGTGTCTGGGTGAGGCTGGGCCGCATCAAGTGTTCCACAAAAAAAAGGGCTTCAAGTATTCAAAAAAAAAAAAAGTACAACTGATCCAATGGTCTCAGTCTTAACAGGTCAGAACATGCAGAACATGAACAGTTCTTCAGAACATTTGTCTTGAGGGAGGAAGCAGCTGAGACCCTCAGTATGACTTTAAGATGCTCATCTTTAAGTTTGGACCTGAACTTTGACTTATTAAAGTTCATTGTGGAGAAGAGCTTTCACACAGATAGATGCTGCCAAAAAGGCACATGATCCAAACACTGTATAGCACTAGGTGACAGGATATATTTTCCCTCCACTCGGTGACCCAAACATGTTACAAGTGACCAATTGCTAATTTGTGTTGTTTTCATGAGCCTGATCTATGGTAGCCCACAAATGTTAAAAAATATAAAACGCCCAGATGCATGTGAGAAAAAAACACACGGGCCGCACCAAAAACAAAGTTTTGATTTTAGGCAGGGGGCCACAAAATATTGTTCTGAGGACCGCAATTGTCCCACAGGCTGTGAGTTTGAGACCCCTGTTGTAGATGTTTCTCAAACAGGGTCATGAGAGAAGATTTAGGCCAGGATTATTTCCCCTCACTTCATCAGTCTTCATGTGACACAGATTCATCGTCTTTCTTCTGACTTTACTCCGGGGACAAATTTCAACTCATTAACTCTCAATATAGTTCTCAAACCAAATAAATTTGTGTGGGCCTGTTTATTGTTTTGGAATATTTATGAGATGTTTCTGAATAACAAATCAGTTTTTCTCCACTGCAAGGTCTCACAACCTTTGTGTGTTTGTGTTTCATTTATTTTTAGTCTCAGTGGCTGCGTTGTGGACCTTTGGCAAACAGCCTTTTGAAGTTATTTAATAAGTGAATTATCATTTTAGCCCAAACTGTTACTTCTGATTGGCCTTGATACCCCAAAACACATTGTAGGTCTTGATTCACATTTTCATCTTTACAAGGCGTTTTTAATTAAAGTGAAATATCAAGTGGAACACACTGCCTGGGGGTTTACAAAACAGCACTTTTTTCTAATGTAGATCTGAGTGCAATGTTTTACTCTGAAGTTTTACAACAGATTTAAGCCCCCTGAGTCCTGCAGCTGAATCAAGTCTGCCTGCTATTCCTGTTCAGGATTACTATTGTTTCCTGTCCCTCAAATCTGTTCAACTTCAGGGTGAGAGAAGTCCTCCAACTGATGCTCTAGATACCCCGGATTCATACTTTACTCTGCACAGCATGGAGCAGATTGAGGGGGCATAAAGTCATATCTAGTACTCAGATTCTGAACTGAAGAGATGGTGGTCTTTGGGAACAAGAAGCCCCTGTGATGCACAGTAAGTATGAACCACTATCTGTCAAGTTTTAACCACCAAAAACGTCAATTCTTTGCATTCCATTTAAGTTAAATTATTGGAAACTGAACTTAAACTCCATCAGGCTGTTCATCATCAAGACCAAAGCAGAAATCAAAGTGTGAAAACAGGACCCAGTCATGAGTAGTTCCACTGTTCTTGTTGATCTCTTCAAAAATTAGTTTGTTCATACTTGATGTGAGTGTTTCCAGGAGGCTCATGGGAACGTTGCTCTAAGTGGTGAAGATGGCTTCATGGAGGGTGTCCACTGTCTGGAACTGACGTCCATTTTTGTAAACTTCCCTCTCCATCCATCCCCAAATGTTCTCAGAGTGATTTAGATCAGAGGAAGACGCAGGATGGTCCAAAGAGTGAGCTGATTCCTCTGGAAGAAGTCCTTTGTCAGGCAGCCATTGTGACCTGCAGCGTTGTCCTGATGATAAACCCAGTCATTAACACACAGACCAGGGCCCTCAGTCATGAAGGACACCCCCTGCAACATCTCCACATAGCCAGCCGCTGTTTGACGGCCCTGAACAACCTGAAGCTCCATTGTTCCACTGAAGGTCTTGATGGACAGCCAATCAGATCCTCTGGCTCAACACTGGTGAAATGTTTTTGGGTCTACCACTTGACTTTTTTGTTCCATAACCCTCAGGATCTTTGGAGAAATTCAAAATGGCTTATTCACTGCAACCAAACTCAGCAGTGATGGCACATTGTGACAGGCCTTGCTTATAGAGCTCAACAATTCAACCATGTTCGGTCTTAAACGTTTGATCAGCTGATGATTGTTATATTGAAGGTGACAGTTGGAAAGAAATGAATTTCTCTGAGCTTTTGTATTTGCCTGAATTGTTTGTAATTCTTGGGATATATCTCCCGGTGCAGCGTCTCTCTCTGCAGCTGAGGTTTTCAGAGGTGATACATGAAAGGAAGTTTATTCATTGCTTGTTAATCCTCAGGTTTCTTTGCCAGACAGCCAGTGTGCAATTTAACTAATGAAGAGTGAAAATGAAACAAGTAAAAAATGACCTACAAAATGTTTCTGTTGATTATGAACCTGTCAACACAAAAACATGAGTGAGTGAGCCTTTAGAAATATGAGCTGAGCTAAATTCAGTCTTTCAGCTAAATGTGACGCTTTGTTGAAGAAACAGCAGATTGGGAGGAAAACTGTGAATGAGTTAAAAGACAAGGCTAAGGAGACCAAAAGATCCTCAGGTCATGACAACCCCTCCCTCCCATGTTAACCAAAACCAAACGGACACCCCTGTATCTGTCCTCCTCCTCATTCCTGGACAATAAGGTGATTTATTAGCTGTTAGCTCTTCTCTATCTACTCATTAGGGATCTGGGCCAGCTCGTGTTAGCTTTGTTTGCTCTGGCCTGAGACATGCTGATGGGAGGCCGCCGCTCAGCTCACAAAGGGAATGAATTCACCAACATACACAACATATAATTGGATATCAGATTACTGGAGAGGGAGGCAAAGTGGAGGGTTCAGTCAGCTTCTTCCTCCTGAACAAACACACGTTTATCACATGGTCCTTATCATTAACAGTCCCAGTTAATCAGCAGGTCATAACACGTCATTAAAATGCTGTCAGGACTGATCCTACGTGGTGCCAGAATAAGGGCTTAGTCCAGTTTGGATCAGCATAATTTAAACAAACCGCTCTTTGGTACGTGATCCCTCTCCTGGGCAAACACCAGGTTGGACAGAGGGAATGGAAAACGAGAGGGGTGGAAATGGGAAGGGAATACTACAAGAAAGAAAGGAAGCAAGGAAAGAGAAAGAAAAGTGTGAGGGAAAGACAAATAAATCTTAGGAGAAGGAACGCGGAGCAGATTGAAACAAATGGAGCAGAATGCGAGCTGGGAGTCTCTAATTCTCCCACGTCTCTGTCTCACTCGCACACCTGGTAGCAATTTAAAAGTAACCTTATTACCTCCAATAAGTCTCCCTTATACATGCACACACCCAGCCACAGCCACACACACACATACACACCCACACACACACACTCACAGCCTATTAGCCCCGGATAACAAGGCCTATTTATGACCAGGATCACACTTACTCCATTTCACTTTAATAACCAGATATATTCCACAGCAAATTGGTCATGTCACAGGCACACACACACACACACACACACACACACACACACACACACACACACACATTGTGTTAACTAATGCAACAGTAAGCAGCAGCACACACATACCACACAACTCGCTCCATTTAATCCTAAATTTTATCCAAGTTAACAACAACCACAAACTTGTCACAATAACCTTTGTTTAGAAATAAAACACAATCTCCACAGATGTTTTTTTTTTTTTTTTTTTTAACCCTTCCAGGAATCGATCTTGAATCTCTACCATTCCTGACCACTGACCAAAGAGGGTCATCTACACAAACCACTCTGACAATCTACTTTAGAATCGGTAGTGTTTTGTTTTTCTGGGATAAAGACTTCATTTCAAATCAGCACCTTCAGCCACTGCCTCTTTCCAAGGTGTGCATTTGTTTAAGAGAGCAGATCTCCTTTTTCATTCCACTTTTCTTTGTTTTGAGACAACTTTTCCCAAGATGCAAAGCAAATAGGTCATATATTTATTTAAAGCTTAAAGGTGACACTAGTCCAAGTCTGTAAAGTCAGTTTGTAGTTCAGTGTCCTGAAGGTGAGCAGACTGTCTGTTCAGTGTTCCTCACAGCTCGGTGCTCTGAGACGTGTCTGTAACGTGTAACGTTAATTAATCCTGGTTATGTCCTACCAGAGCTCATCTACCAACTCCAACCTCACCAATCAGAGTTAACCTAACCACACTCTTCATTTTACTGACAGACTCTAAAGTTTGATCAGATCACTGCAGAATAACTGCTGCATGTGGGTTGGAATGAACTTTATCACAAACACATTAATCTGTTAGCCACAGACTATATAAAATGTGGACGTAGTCTCTGTGATGTCACCTGTCTGTTCCTGATACAGTCAAATGAAGCCAATCATTGGACAGGGCCATCTTGGATATGACGCAGACTCTGAGCTTCCTTTTTAACAGCTACAGGGTGCCCGTCAGTCATGTGAACTGAGCTGAGCCTCTGATTGGACACACTCGTAATCCTAATACCACCATATTGACACACCTATATCACCAATTGACCTGATGAGCATGTTCTTGGACTGTGGGAGGAAGCTGGAGTACCAGGAGAGAACCCACACATGCACGGGGAACCGGCGACCTTCTTGCTGTGAAGCAACAGGACTAACAGCTGCGCTTTTTATTTTTTGTCTTGATGTGTACGTGACTTCTGGTCTTTCTGCAGCCAGCCTCTGGCGGATTCTCCATGAACAGCAACTTTTAGCACTTCAGCATAGGCTTCATTTTTCTCTACCGGATGTTGCCCCTTGGGTTTAGCCTGTGCTCTATCACTCTCTCCTTTCTTAACATTGACAGCACAGAGACTTTGTGTCTGTGTGCTGTCAATGGATTCATGTTCTCTCAGGAAAATCTGACCTGATCACAGAGAAATAAAATTGAGAAATACCAACTTGGTTCTTTAAGGACTCAAAATATGTTTTTTTTAAAGTCACTGTTTGAAATACCAACAAAAGAAAATCTGCCAGACTGAAATCAAAGCAGCCTGTTGAACCCCAAGCCAAAGAGTGGCTTCCGATACAGGTGCTGCCTCTGACAAGGCAAAATAGCTAATTATGGTTTGAGATGTCAAGGTGGCCAATCAGATTTAAGGCTGGATCCATGCTTGTGGAACGTCTTTGTTTTCATCTCATTATGCGAGTTAACAGATCAGAACTTACAGACCTCACAGATATCAGGTGTTGTGCACGTCTCAAAGGGCCGCAGAACTTAAGGATGGAAAGCTTATCTATCTCCCACCAGCAACAATATTCTTAGCCAAGGCTGTAAGTTCATTTACTGAGTTCATTACTAATTACATCTACATCCCAGGTATCCCAAAATCCCACCTGTTTGTTCTATGCTTGTCCATCTCTTTTCTCCCAGTTACCATGTACAATCAAGAAGGAGTCAGACTTCAAGTTTCAGTGAAAATGTGTCAAAGTACACTATTATTCCAAAAATATTCTTGTGGCAAGCAATATTCAGAAGCAACTCGAGCACCAGTGCATGTTTCCTCAGACTTATCTTGGTCCAAATGATCTAATGCAGTTGTAACTTGCAGTTGTTCCTTATTTATTTTTTCTCTCAAGGATAGGATATCCAGATGTCTCACAAGTATTCTCACTTCTTTTTTTTGTAATGTTTTAGTGATTCAAATCAAATATCAAGCAAACGGGGGTATTTGAAACAAACAAGGAGAACAAAAGGAAGGTGTGATAATTTTAATAACCTGAACATCAAAGAAGCTCTTTGAGACTGAGGCTGTAAACACAGGCTGCACAGTAAAACTGTTAGTGAGCACAGGCTCTATATTTACTGAGCCAAACTTAAAGAGTTTAGAAGTCAATACAAGTCAAGTATAAATAAAGACCCTTCGCGATGGGGAAAAAAAAAAAAGTGAATTAATAAACGAAAAAGACTTCTACTTTCTCAAAGTGTGTTTTTGTAGAGATTTAAAAGATTTTTTGGAGCTGAATCTGTTGTGATGTATCAAACAAAGAATAGCAGAATCATCCTTCTAAGACAAATGAAAATGGAATTAAAAAAAAAAAAAAGCTTCCTGTGTTTTTCTATTCCATGAATCCTCACAGCAGCTGAGGGTTTGCTCAATAAATTCCAGGACCACACATTCAACTGCTTGTACACCTGGTTTGTAGCGGTGCAGAAAATTTTATGTGTGAGGTTTGCGCTCTGAAATACCAACTTCAACAACATATAATCATAGAATTTAGAGAAGCAGGGCAAAGCTGTAAGAAAGTTCAGGACTCACAAGCATACGTCCTTCCAGTGACAAACCAGTTTGGTATTTTTTTGTCTCCTTAATGAGAACATGTGGCCAAGAAAAAACACTTTTTTTTAATCAACCCAAAACTTCCAACACCAAAGGACTGCTTAGAGAAAAATCCACAAAAATACAGGACACATTCCCTGCTGAGCAAAAAATAAATAAATAAAAATAAAGAGAAAAAATAAATAGAGACAACAGGACAAGTCTGTGAGCAAAAAAAACACCTCCAGCAGTCGGATCATTCTCTCATATTTCAGTGAAAGCAGGAGAGTTTAGGGACAGGAGGAGCCCAGTGTCTACCACCTGCTTATCAAGAGATCTGAGATTTAAAACTGTTTACGTTTCAAACATTCGCATGCTGAGAAAATATTAATTAACAGCTTTAAATTTATTCACACCAGTTAAAGAGTGGGCAGCTCAAAACCTGTGGGTCGTCTTTAATGTTTCTGATTATGAACAGAGGTCAACTTCAGGCTGTTTTCACTTCACTCAGAGATACTGAGAGATACAAGGCGCCTTTTCCAGATCATAGTTTTGTCTTCCAAAAGTAAATTGCAAAGTTTCCAGGGTCATAATGTCTCTTGGGGTAGTGCCCACAATCAGTTTGTGGAAAGTCTCAGTTTCACTGTGAATGGTGAGATTTCACACAGATTTCTCTCTGACTTTGGTGTCTCAGTGTAAATGTTTGCTCTCATAGAGGCTGTTAGCTGTTCCTCATGCAGACATGTGTTTATGGAGACAGATGACATGTTGTCCGTTTACTGCTTTGGATGTCATGGTAGCAGTTTGTGCTTTTGCTCTCCATGTTACAGTGACAATAAAGGTTGGTATGATGTCCAAACCTAAAATCGACTTTAAATTTGTTAAACCAGCATGCTAGCTGTTTGTTTAGGTGGGTAGTTGTCATTTCTGTTGATGTCAGAGTATCTTATATGACATTTCTACCATTTTGAACCAGTTAAAGAATCAGTCCCATCAAACTGTCAAATGGTTCAACCACAAAAACATGACAAGGATTAAATAATTCACCTTCCTAGAAGTGATGACAGTGTACTGATGAAATCAGTTATTAGTTATGGAATATCACCTCAGTATATTTTAAATATTTCATTTCTGAACTTGATAAAATGGTTTAGTTGTATTCATGAGTCAGTATGTTATTTTCTCTCTGTTTTTGGCTCTGGTGGTTTTTACAGTGCAGAAGACTGATAAAATCACATTTAGAGGACTTTTAATTTTATTTTGTTGTTTTTTTATGAGAAACACTGGTTACACCAATTGACATTTTTCAGTTTTACAAACTGACATGTCTTTCACCCTCAAACAGACTGTTTTACCTGCAGCCAGCAAAACCTGCTTGGGCAATACTACTCAGACTACAAAAATACTATACATACATAGAGGTAACGTAAACCTCTCCCCATGCTAAACATGCTAATGAGATTATTTAATTTAATCAATAAATGCATTGTTGAATACATGTTGAAATAAAGGAGACTTTTGAAAAACGTTTTCAAAATCTATGAATTATTCTTGGTAAAGTCCAAGCTTTCAAAAAAAAGAAAAAAAAAAACAAGAAAAAAAATCCTCTCTTATTGGTCATTACTTCATTGGCTCCTTCACTGCATATTTAGTGCGGACAAACTTAGTGAATCCAAAGCATGCTGTTTCATACCGGTGTGCAAACTTTGAGGAGTTTCAGTTACAGCTAACAGACGTGCGACAACAAACCTTCAGCAGAGGAGTCTCTCTCTCATTCATTTCTGAGAGAATAAGTGAAACAGCAGCAGCGCCTGCAGCAGAGATCATAAATTACACCACATATTAGTGACTCCAGAGAACATGGGCTTGTCATTCAACCAAGGACAGTCTCTGATGATGAAACGCACCAGCAGTTCTTCTGTTTATCCACTCGGACATGTGATGATCATTACACACCAAAGAACATTAAATCAGCCCTTGGCTTGGCGTGGCCCCCTGCTTCTTGCCTCTGGCGGCAGTGGGAGCTAGTTTGAAGCAAGCGGCTGCAACAGTTG
>CM061145.1:4208390-4305890 GCA_030710495.1 Labroides dimidiatus
TGGACTCAGGGATATGTGTGTGTGTGCATGTGTGTGTGTGTGTGTGCGCGTGTGTGTGTTTGTGTGTGTGTGTACGTGTGTGTGTGCACCTGCACATGCTCCAGCAGATAATTCATGTACAGGAACACAGAAGAGCGCTGCACAGGTTTTAGAAACATGTGTGACATGAAGAGGCTTTAATGCTGACACAGCCACAGGATGTCCTCTCTGCTGCTGCTGCTACGTGACTCATAAATACACTGGATCAAAATTACAACTCAAAAAAAAAAAAAAAAAAAAAAAAAAAAAAAAACCTGACAGGAAAACTAGCTGTGGAAGAAGAGGATCTACTCTACAGTCCTGAGGGACGAGTTTGGTTACATTTAGCTTCTCATGAAATAAATGAACAAACGAATGAATGAATGCATGGATGATGAAATAAGTAAGTAAGTAATTAAATAAACAAATAAATATTTAAACGAGGATGAGTGAAACCAAAACCAAACTAAGAATTCACTTGTAGGTTAAAAAAGGCGTCCCCCTGGTTTTTTGTTGAGGTTCCAGGTAATACTTTGACCTGACCTCATGAACTGTTTTCCATCAGAGCCATCTTCCTAAAGCAATCCTGACTGAACTTGAGAGGGGATTAAGTTACAGCCTTAATTCAACAGAACACTCAGAGAAGCACTTAAACCAGAGCTTTCAGTGCAGCAAAGCAGAACAAGAGCGAAAAACATGAAGAGCTCACTTTGGAAACATGGACACAAAACTTTAAACAAGGATGAGGAGCAGAGGAGGTGGGGAGGAGGAGCAGAGGAGGTGCGGAGGAGGTGCAGAGAAGGTGCAGAGGAGGAGCAGAGGAGGAGCGAAGGAGGAAGTGCAGAGGAGGAGCAGATGAGGAGCAGAGGAGGAGCAGAGGAGGTGCAGAAGAGAAGCAGAGGAGGAGCAGAGGAGGTGCAGAAGAGAAGCAGAGGAGGAGCAGAAGAGGAGCAGAGGGTTTAGAGGAAGGCTGAAGCCACAAGTTGGTGTGTGTTTGGGGATGGGTCTTGTCTGCATTTAGGACAGGTAGTGATCCAAACGTGTGTGTGTGTGTGTGTGTGTGTGTGTGTGTGTGTGTGTGTTTCTGTCTCCATCATGTCTTCAGTTTTTAAAAACTTCAGTCCGACTTATAAACATACGGAAGAGAGAATAAAGAAGCATGCAATGCATACAGGAAAGGGGTAAACTGAAAAGCCACTTCACAGAGAGAGAGAGAGAGAGAGAGGGGAGAGAGAGAGAGAGAGAGAGAGAGAGAGAGAGAGAGAGAGAGAGAGAGAGAGAGAGAGTTCTTTGTTTGTACAAAGGCAGCCAGGGAAACTGGATCCATCTAAACACACCTGCTTGTAATGATTTTCACCAAGCCATGCGTGTGTGTGTGTGTGTGTGTGTGTGTGTGTGTGTGTGTGTCTGTGTGTGTGTGTGTGTGTGTGTGTCCTCTGAGGGCTGAAACATAGATGCACAGGATCGTGCATACACTCACTCACAGCATGGTATAGATTAGTGCAGAATGGACTTCTAAACTCTGATGTAAACAGAGCAGATACACACACTCTTTCTCTTTCCTCCCACAGACACACACACACACACACACACACACACACACACACACACACACACACACACACACACACACACACACACACACACACACACACACACACACACAGTCTTGCCACCATGTCAGACAGACTGTTCTCATAATGCTCTCAGAGAGAGTTATGACCAGGACATCGGTGCATTAGGATATAATCTAAAACACAGAGTCGTGGTGTATAAACATGTCAGTTTTACTTTGAAGGAACAAAAGAGGGATAATGGAGGTCATTATAAACATACATCCCTCACTGCTGCATACATGCAGACTACAGGAAGCCAAAAGGCTCATAATTCAGCTACACTCAAAAAGACTGTGTGCACTTAGAGAGAGTTTCACTGACATTCATAGTTAAGAGAACTTACACTGCTTACAAGCTAATGTAGATTGTTAAAAATAATGAACTTCCTGTCAGTTTTTCTTATATTTGTATATATAAAATGTGATTAACAATTAGACAAAATGTGTAAATAATGACGAATGAAACAAAAAGTGAGGATAAAGAGGAACAACAACTCAAATAGGTACATCGATGAATCAGCCAAAGATCATCTATCCAAAGCTCTGAGCAGCCTCACATGTCTACATTTACCAGCATTCAAACACAAAAACACTCACCCAACAAATTAAATCAAACATTTTTATGTACAGTTTATGATTATAATTACTAAGATGACTGTGTTCTGAGACAGCTCCGTCCTTCTGCACCAACAGACAGGGGAACCTGGGTTGATTGAACAGTTTTACAGTCTTTCCAGACATGCACTGCATTTTCTCCTCTCCAGTCTCCTACAACAGCTGTCATCAAAGGGTCACAGAGATATTATACTTCTGTTTACAATTTTAGTCTGAAAATATGAAATAAATAAACGGTGCATTGGACAGTCTAGAGACCTTTACGTTTCTTTCCTTTCCATTGTTCAGCTGTAAAGTCAAACGTAGCTTAATGGTAGAAACTCTGCTGTGCATGACACGTTCCTTCGATCAGTGGCTCTAAACTGATCTGTCGCTGGGATCCACCATCATCCTTTAATGACAAGCCATGACCATAAATCCACATCTTGTGTAGGCATTGTTGTGCTTAAAGGGTGAGCCAGCAAATCCAGGATGAAGTACTTCATGATATATTTCATAATAAATTTAAAAGTAAATTTCCTTCACTCAGGTATGAACCAGATGTGAGTACGTTTCATGTGTTCATTCCTCAAAAGTAAATACATAAATAAAGTTAAACTTGAAAAGGACTCTGCAAGTTTCTTCTGGATGGCAGTCAGGAGTGTGACCTCTCTCAAAGCAACGTCAAGACTCTGTGGACCATCGTCGACTTTAACAGACAGAAGTTTGTCAACAGCGAGAGTTTGGATCACAAGAAGGACTCAGCAGAGGAAACAGGAAGGATGAAGAGATCGATGTTGAACAAGAAATGGAGAAGTGTCCACAGAGCTGCAGCCAGAGGTGGAATCTTGTTGTTTCTTTGTATATTTGTTATCTAATAAACCATCAAATATTTCATCCTGAATATTGCTGGGTCACCCTTTAATGTTTGCACATAAAGGAACTCTTTGCAGGTCTTCTGTTTTGGGAAATAGCCAGTGTCCATTAGCATTACAGGGTAGTAGTGCACCTGCTGTTAAGGATTGTAGATAGATGGCACTCTGCTGCATAAAAAGTCCCCTTCAAAACAAAAGCATGTTTTGTTTTGTAACATTTTTTTTCTTGAGGCAAAGGCCTGTGACCCACTAGTCTTCAATTACTTTGCTGATGAAACCTGATAGAAAACTAAACCACTAAATGATTTGATTACCGAGGCCTGATGTTAGGATTAGTTTCTTCACACACTTTGAAATGACCAACATAGTCACTCACCCTGTCAGTTCACACATTAATAACAGAATGACTGACAGCCTGTTCCCTTAACACGAGGTGATCTTTAGTGAACTGAAGATGAGGGAGGTTTGGAGGGCTTAGTGGAGGGTTTAGTTCTCACAGGATTTTCTCTGCACTTCACCCCACAACAGCCCTGACACAGCACATGTACCAGACCTTTCCATGACCTCGACTCCCCATCTAATATTCTCTCTCTCTCTCTCTCTCTCTCTCTCTCTCTCTCTCTGTCTCTCTCTCTCTCTCCTTTCAATCTCCCCTTCACTCTTCCAAACACATCTTTCATATTTCAGTAGGTTTTAGCGAAGATCAACTCTCTGAGGTTAAGTTGCTACTTTTTAAAGGACTGCAGTTGTGTGTGTGTGTGTGTGTGTGTGTGTGTGTGTGTGTGTGTGTGTGTGTGTGTGTGTGTGTGTGTGTGTCTTGTGGGTTTTCTGGATGTCCCTGTAATTCCTGCCTTGTACCATTCTTACAGAAACGTATTGATCAGAGTAGGTTTGTGTGAGGTGTTGTGGTATTTTTGATGGTTGTCATAGTAGGGCTACACTTTCATTTAACAGACCCTTTTGTCCAAAGTGAATTACAACACAAACATCTCATCAATCCATTTTTAGGATCTTTACTGAACAAAATTACTTTCCACAAAAATAAAGAAAGCTAGAGTGAGGGCAATCAAATTTGTGAAGGAACAATTTGGGTAAAGGAACAAAATACAGCCTACTTACAAGAATTTAACCAACATAAGGAGAGCTAGCTGGGAAATACTGTGTCCAGATAGTAATCAGTAATGTTAGCTCACAGTCTGACCAGTCTGTGACAAGTCTAGCTGGCCAATCAAATCATCGCATTTCATTTTCTTTAATATCCTTGTCATGGATACATTAATCATTGCATCTATCTGTTTCAAAGATGTCAGGGAGAAGGTAAAAGATTAAATGATGATCATGGTCACAAAATAAATCATGGTCTTTCTCCCGGGGTATCTTAATCATTGGGAACTACTTCTTTTCCATCGGGCTGCAGGAACAGGACAAGGTGAGTGAGGAGTTCCTGGAGTATCATCTCATGTACATCCCCATACCCCAAAATCCCACCACCTTAAATGTTGAGGAGTTTTGGGGGAGTATGTCCTCAACCAATTTAGCACCATGACACAGACAAAATCAACTGAAAAAAAAAAATAAAAGCAAAAGATCTGAGATATAGAGGCCCTTGGCTCCTTTTTGTTTTTTTTCTTGAAGGTGTCTGGTTTTCAAAATCAACATCAATTAAAAAAATGCATTTGAAGGAATGTATTTTTTTTTTATTGCATTGTTTTTCTTTCACAGCTGAATTTTTTCTACCCCCACCAGAAGCATTGAATGATTCACTAGATTGATGACGAGTGCAGATGTAAATCTGGATAATGCATGTATTGAGAGGAAACCATCTGCTGCCAAAGTCTGAACTGAGGTCAGAGCTTCAGAGCCCTGGTTACAGGTCTTGATTTGAAGTCAGAGGTTTCGGGCGGTGCAGCCTCTGCTCAGTTGTTTCTGCCACAGCGGCTCTCCCATCATGGAGCGGCACTGACACAGCACATGTCCAAGACCTTTCCATGACCCCGTCTTTCTCCATCTAATATTCACCAGCTCATTCTGCCCCCCCCCCCCCCCCCAACTGCTCCCTCCATCCTCCCCCCTCTCTGTGTCTGCTCCAGTTCAACCTCCTTCCCTTCCTGCAACCAGGTTATTCATATTTCAGGAGATTTTAGCAAGGATCAACTCTCCGAGGTTAAGTTGTTCCTTCTGAGTGTGTGCGCGCGCGCGCGTGTGTGTGTGTGTGTGTGTGTGTGTGTGTGTGTGTGTGTGTGTGTGTGTGTGTGTGTTTGAGAGAGAGCCGGAGCGAGAGAGACATGTCCCAGAGGTTGTGTCAAGTGTTTCTGAAATCAGTAGGAGGCATGTTTTACTCAGTGTGTGTGTGTGTGTGTGTGTGTGTGTGTGTGTGTGTGTGTGTGTGTGTGTGTGTGTGAAAAATGGAAGTGAAAGCTTTTTTCAGGCTTGGGGCACAAAGAGTCTCCTGAAGTTTTTGTGTCTGTGATCTCTGAACACAGCGTCTGTTAAAAGATGTGAACAGGACTCTGTGACACTCTGTCAAAAATCAGATTGATTTGTTTCAAGCACTCTCATTCTGACTATTCAATCTTAAACTTGTTTTTGAGAGAGTTCATAGAGCTGTGCACCAATCTCCTGAAATGTCTCCTGAACATCAGGGTGGGCTGATTTGTCTGCTTTGGGTCAATAAAAACGTACCAACATTCACAGCCTTCACTTTCAATCAAACCTTTTCTCTTCTTAAACTCATCCAGTTTGTGAAAAAAGGCTCCAAGGCTGGATTCTTTCCCTTACAGGCCCCATGAGTACATTAACATGATCTAGAAATAGTTTCATTTTTATATATCTGTCCGTTCATATTCCACAGTTTTTAAAATGTGATTATCAGCACCAAAATGTCTAAATGCTATTCATTGGTATCTTTGTTAAGGTCAGACATTTTCCAAAAAGAAAAAGGAGGTCAGAGAGGAAGAAAGCTAAAGAGGAGAGTGATAGAGCACAGGCTGAAACATGGGTTCATCTGTTTGTGATGATGTTCATTCTAACCCACAGCATACAGATATTTTTAAACCTGATATTGCTCCTTGGTTTCAAACTATAGCTCTCATTGATACATCTGTACAGAAGGGAGGAATACCTGGAGTCCCTGGTTGCTTAGAGCATACAGGAGTGGTGACCCAGCTCATTAGGGAGGCAAGAGAGGGCCGAGGTGACTTGGCAGTGCTGTGGTTGGACCTCACCAATGCGTATGGCTCTATTCCACACAAGTTGGGGGAACATCTGATCCCACCAGTTACTGAGAAGCCAGTAAAGAGCCTTGGGAAGGTTTTTTAACAGCAGTTTGAATGACAGAGTCTCTGTCAAGGTGACCAGCGCTGACCTGGAGGACTGGTTGAAGACAGTGGACAAGTCTGGGCTCCCTGGAAGATTCAAGGCCTGGATTTACCAGCATGGAATCCTCCCAAGAATCCTCTGGCCTCTGCTTTTATACGAGTTCCCTATGACAGTGGTTGAAGGGATTGAGCAAAGGGTGAGCAGCTATCTTCAGAGATGGCTGGGCCTACCACGCAGCTTGCGCAGTATTGGGCTGTATGGAAATACCAACAAGCTCAGGCTCCCGTTCAGTTCTGTCAGGGAACAGTTTATCCTGAGCACGGGAACACCTGGAGTACTCAGGATCCAGGGACGCCAAAGTGTCAGGGGCAGGAATCGTGTTTAGGACAGGGAGGAACTGGAGGGCAGCGGATACAGTCCAGCAAGCTGAAACTCAGCTGAAGCACAACGCTATCCTTGGCACAGTGGTGCAAGGCAGAGCTAGACTTTGGACCTTTAAAGCAACCAGGTACGAGTCTGTCAGCGGGAAGGAGAGGCAGAGTCTGGTGCAGGAGGAGGTGCAAGCTTCAGTAGAGGAAGAGTGAAGCAGCAGAGCAGTGGCCATGAAGCAGCAAGGTGCTTGGGGTTAAGTGGGAGCAGGCGATGGAGCAACGTATCACCTGGAAGGGCATCTGGCAGTGGAACCCCCAGAGGATTAAGTTCTTAGTCCAGGGGGTGTATGATGTCCCCCCAAGCCCACCTAACCTGTGCACCTGGGGCATGAGGGAAACCTGCATGCCCCCTGTGTTCCAAGACAGGGATGCTGGAGCACATCCTAAGCAGCTGTCCCAAGGCACTGAGCGAGGACAGGTATCGATGGAGACACGACCAAGTCCTCATATCCATTGCTGAGGCAATGAACCATGGGATGAAGGCCAGTTGATACACCCAAGCTGCAGCCAAGACCATCCAGTTTCTGAAGGAAGGTCAGAAGCCAGAGAGGACACCAAGGAACCACTCCGCTGGTTTGCTCTCCACTGCCCAAGACTGGGTGATGTCAGTTGACCTGGAGAGGCAACTGAAAATCCCACCACACATTGCCCAGTCCAAGTTAAGGCCCGGCATCATCCTCATCTCTGAGGCCACGAAGCAGCTGGTCTTTTTGGAGCTGACAGTTCCATGGGAGGACAGGATGGAGGAGGCACAGGGGAGGAAAAGGGAGAAGTACCAGGAGCTGGTGGAGGAAAGCCAGCAGAATGGCTGGAGGACCAGGTGCCTTCCAGTGGAGGTGGGCAGTCGGGGATTTGCCAGCTACTCCCTGAATAAGGCCTACGGCATACTTGGTATTACAGGGGCAAGCTGGAGGAGAGCCATAAACAACAATGCTGAGGCTGCAGAGAAAGCGTCCAGATGGCTCTGGCTGAGGAGGGCAGAGCAGTGGGGGAAGTAAAAAGCTACTTGGACACAGGCCTGGGTCTGATCAGCCTTGGTCGGGTAGCCTGGAAGAGGGTGTCTGTTGTAAGACCTGAAACACCTGATGACTCCAGGAAACAACACTGATGATGTGTCCAAGTCAGTGCATCAGAGGATGTTTTACAAACCTACATAAATACAACCCCGATTCCAGTGAAGTTTGTACGATTTGTAAAGATAAATAAAAACAGAATACAATGATTTGTAAATCCTGTTTAACCTGTAATCAACTGATAAACTTTATTGTTTTTTGTAAATATTCACTCATTTTGAATTTGATGTCTGAAACATGTTCCTAAAAAGCTGGGACAGGGTCATGTTTCCACTGTGTTCCATCACCTTTCCTTTTAACGACACTCAGTAAGCATTGTTTGTTTAATTTCCAAAAATAATTTGAAATGTGGACTCGTCAGACCACAGCACACTTTTCCACTTTGTGTCAGTCCATCTCAGATGAGCTCGGGTCCAGAGAAGCCAGCGGTGTTTCTGGTTGTTGTTGATATATGTCTTTGTCTTTGCATGGTAGAGTTTGAACTTGCACTTGTAGATGTAGTGATGAACTGTGTTAACTGACAATGGTTTTCTGAAGTGTTCCTGAGCCCACGTGGTAATATCCTTTACACAATGATGTTGGTTTTTAATGCAGTGCTGCCTGAGGGGTCAAAGGTCATGGGCATTCAGTGTTGGTTTTCAGCCTTGCTGCTTACGTGCAGAGATTTCTCCAGATTCTCTGAATCTTTTGATGATATTATGGACTGTAGATGATCAAATCCATCAATTCTTTGTAATTGTACGTTGAGAAATATTGTCCTTAAACTGTTGGACTATTTACTCACGCAGTTGTTCACAAAGTGGTGAACCTCGCCCCATCCTTGCTTGTGAACAATGGAGCCTTTGAGCGATGCTCCTTTTATACCCAATCATGGCACTCACCTGTTTCCATTGAACCTGTTCACCTGTGGAATGTTCCAAACAGCTGTTTTTGGAGCATTCCTCAACTTTCCCAGTCTTTTGTTGTCTCTGTCACAGCTTTTTAGGAACGTGTTGCAGCCATCAGGTTAAAAAAAAATGAGTGGATATTTGAAAAAAAAAAAGAAAAAAAGTTGATCAGTTTGAACAATAAATATCTTGACTTTGTAGTGTGTTCAACTGAATATAGGTTAAACAGGATTTGCAAATCATTGTATTCTGTTTTTATTCATGTTTTAATGTCCCAACTTCATTGGAAGTGAGGTTGTACAAACAAATACAGTACCTCATCTCTATGCATCCTGGAAAAAGTTGTCTTGAACAAAGAAAATAGTGTTAAAAAGAAGTTCTGCTCTCCAAAACAAAGGCACACCTTGGTAGAGCTCAGAATCGAGACCGACCCATTACCCACAATTATCCCCATTTAAAACCAAGACCCGCCGGGACCTGTGAGTAATATAGAGCAACCCAATCTGTGATCACAATGTATATACACAGCTGCTCATTTTCATTTAATGCTAAGTCATAAAGTGCTTTATTTTCAACAGAGGCAGTAAGGCACATTGCCTGATGCTCACAAGTCAGCGCGCAGCACTCACAGATGAGCAGTGGTAAATAACCCACGTTCAGGGCCTTTTCTTTCTCTTACAAACACAAATACACACTCACACCGGCATGCATACAATACGTCACTCAAAACAATCCTCTTTTAAAATTCTGTAAATGGAATACAAATTTATAATAATCTGATGATATGTGGAAAAGAGGATACAAAATATTAAATATTAGAGAATGGGGACGGGACTAGATAAGCTCTGCTTCTCCCGGCTTCCCTTTCAGACATGTACAAATTGTTCAACTATTGACAATGTGTGATGTTGTATGTGTGCTGACGTGACCGAAATAAATAAATAAATAAATGACTGTCCAATTTTTCATTGAATCACACAAAGACAGTATGAGATGCACTCCTTAAATGAAGATTTTGCGTGTGCTGTCTGCTGTCAGGATGGAGAGTTTGGCAGAGACCACTTCGCCCCACACATCGTCCATAATAAAGGTAGATTTTATTTATGACTGTTTAAGCCGGTTTGCTTCAAAACTCTGTTTCAGAAACAGACGGGTGATGTCACAGAGACTACGTCTATTAATTACATAGCCTATGGTTGTATTGCACATTTTCAACACTCCCTGAGCGTTTGTGCAGTGACAGCTGTGTCAACAGCAGTTTAATGATTCAGAGTTGATCAAATCTGTGAAATATTTCACTGCCCTCTATTATGTCCTCAAACTGGGATGGATCCAGGCTTTGTTTTGGAGCTGCTTACGTTCACAGTAGTACAGAGAAAGAAAATGTGAAACATTAAACTAACTTTATCTTAAGGTCACTGCTTGTGTCCATCACTGGCATTTAGCAAGAAATAATCATTTACTAAGGCAGTGAGTATTTGTACCTGGCCCCCTCAACCAGTACAACCAGTTTCAGGGATCTCTCTCTCTCTGTTTAGATGTAGAGTGATTTTAAATGTCCATCAGCCCAGCACTCACATTTTAGTCCTGTCTTGTTAATGAAAAGGTGTCCTCAGTTTACCTTTGTCATGCAAGAGAGATCCCTGACTAACATTTATCATCAGTTTTTTCCTCATGACTGTAAGAGCTTCCCTGACTCACCCCTGAGTCAGACTATGTGGTCCAATGTGCTAACAGCTGGAACACAGCACAGAGGAGTCATTCCTTTCAAAAAATGCTTGGTTGGTTCACTAATGACAGAAATGATTGTGCCTGCATCCCAAAGAAAACAGCCATCGTTCGAACCTGCATAAATCTAATCGTGCACAAATGCATGGACATGTGGTACACTCAAAGGTCCCGGAATCAGGGAATCTGCCCTCTCTGGTTTGTTCCACACAGTCATCGTGAGCTTTGGAAAACAAATCCATGTGCTAGCAGACAAACACGTAGAGAAGGTAGAGCTCTTTGGGCTGTCACACCATGTGGTTCAGTCATTAAGGCAGCAGCTTCATGACAAACAGAACAAACGACTCTGTTTGGGTGTGGATAATTGAGGAACTTAACACAATGCATGAGAGCGTCTTCCATATGCTCGCATCGTCAATTTACTCCAGCTAATGATGTCGACTCCAGATGCATCATGATCTACTTATTCACAGTGAGATGTACATATTTACACGCTCCGCATGCTTGGATTTACATAATACTCATCTTACACACATGCATAGGGATGTATCCATCATTAAGTAGCTGCAGCTGCACTTGTGGAGGGAGATACCTGCAGATGAGGTGATAATGAATGCGAGGTGCGCAGGAACATTTGTAAAACTTGTGCTCTTTGACTGCTTTTTAGATTTTGGATTAGATGTGTTTTATTTTTTATTTCAGTTCAATAAATCCTCTTTTCTATTATGCTGCATTCAAGTGCAGATGGTGGAGTCTGAAATAGGCCCACTTAACAGCTATTCTGTTTGAAAATCAAATTATAAGGCAAACCATTTTACAGGCTGTAGCTCTGAAAGTAAACACTGAGCATTGGAAAAGCTTTGGCCTGCACTAAGTGTCATTTAGTTTGTAAGTACTCCCTGTTTTCTTCCTTCTAATTATTTCTCCCCTCTCCTCTTTTTGCACTTGCACTCTTGCCTGTCGTCTTCCTCCTGTTATTTATTGTTGCAGAAAAAAAACAGTGCAAATATTAATCAAATCTAACTAATGTAGTCGTCCTCTTTCCATCTGCACCCCGTTCAGTTTGTTTCTCCTGTTTGAGACTGCTTCCTCATCATCACAGCCTCTCCTTGTCTTTCCCCACATGGTATTATGCCAGTTGTGGCCCTTGTTTCCTCCTCCCTCCTCTCTGAGCTCCCCGTCTGAGTAACCAACAGACAGAAGTGTCCATTTGGGAAAAGAGTCAGGTAGTGATTTATGCTCAAGTGTCTCAAATCCCTCTCTCTGTTCCCTCCCTCTCTCCCTCCTCTCTCTCACACACACATACACACACACCCTCTCTACCTTTCAGTGACCCATAAATCTTACCCTGATAGACAGAAACACACATGTGCACCAACATGCATGAGTTCACACCCACAATCAGGAGTACTGTACGACTCTGAGGCGAGGAGAAGAGCGTCCTGAATCCTTTCCATCTCTCCATGTATCACTCACTCACACTCTCTCTCTCTCTCACACACATACACACACTTCCTTTACTTGGTGACATCAGCTCCTCATCATTAATTTTAATGACCATCAATAACACCATAATACACAGAAGCATGCGTGCACACACATCCACACAGCAACAGGCGCCACAGATCCTGGAGAGCAATTATAGTCTGCACTTTGTTTATTATCTGTTACGAGAGACAAGGGACTGTGTGTGTGTGTGTGTGTGTGTGTGTGTGTGTGTGTGTGTGTGTGTGTGTGTGTGTGTGTGTTTTCGATAAGATCAGCTCTGTGTTTCTGGTATCCTACTCAGCTGTGGCACCTCTCTCTGTCTTCTTTGACACTCCACCATTACAGACCTCCAGAAACACACTAAATGACTGACGGGAAGAAGGGGGAAGGCGTGTGTGTGTGTGTGTTTGTGTGTGTGTGTGTGTGTGTGTGTGTGTGTGTGTAAGATACATCTCTTTTAGGTGAGCCCATGACAGATGAGCTGTGTAAAATTTCAACCTACCCCTTGTGCTTTTTTTATACAGTAAAAATGAGGTGGGGGAAAAAAAGGTGCAAAATTTCCATTTCTTAGAATTCACAGGAATTTTTTTTTCTTGTTATCAACTTGAAAATGAATTCCCAAAAATTACCAGAAAATTCACGTTAATTTCTGAAAATTCCAACAGAAAGTTTCCAACTTTCCCAGGAATCTGCACCCTACTCATGACACATAAACAAAATGGAATTTCAGTTCTAACTTCAATAATTATAGTCTAGAGATCAAATAAACAGTAAAAACAAACAGAGTCCATATATCTCCAAGTTATGAGTCTTCCTCACGACTGTGTTTATGTCTCCCTGTGTCTTCGTCTCTCTGCCCCCCCACCCACCCCTTCTCTCTCTCTCTCTAATCCCAACACAGTCGAGGCAGATGTCTGTCTAACATGAGTCTGGTTCTGTCCGAGGTTTCTGCCCGTTAAAGGGAAGTTTTTCCTTGCCATTGTAACTTGCTAAATATTGCAAAGCTCTGTACTCATGGTGGGTTAAGATGAGATCAGACTTCTTATCTTGTCTTGATGTTGGGTTTCTGTTAATAAAATTTGATTATCATTTACAGGTCTAGACCTGTTAACGTTTGGAAAGCGTCTTGAGATAACGTTTGTTATGAATTGGCGCTATATAAATAAAGACTGATTGATTGAGACTGATTGATAACTTAACAGACTTCTCAGGGATAAAGACACACAGGTAAAGGAAATTTTGACTTGATGAGAAAAGTTTGATAGGAATATGTGCACATGAGGCGGTGTGACTGCAGCTTTGAGAGGAGTGTCAAGAAAAGTCAATTTAAGGCAGTTCCAGAGCTTCACAAGGAGTAGAGGGAGGCTGGTGTCAGAGCCAGCACACAGATGACTATCTCAAACCGCATCAGAGGATCATCACCTGAGCTAAGGAGGTAAGCCAAGTCCTAGAGTCTGAGGAAGAGTGGAGAGACACAGAATCCAAAATGCTGGAAGTCCAGTGTGAAGCTTCTGCAGCTCCATGTCACCTGTTGTTGTTGGTCCACTGTCAACATGGCCGTTTACCAGGAGGTTTCAAAGCACAACAAGTTTCCACCTGCTGACAACTTTTCCCAGCAGGTATTGGCACCTGCCTTACAGAACCAGAACTCCAATCAACTGGTCTACTGACCATAGCAAAACTGTGCTTGATTGGCCAGTCAGTTCACCCGACCTGAACCCTGTGGAGAATTGGTGTCAAGTCAAGAGCCACAGGCTGCTCACCTCTGTTCCACGTTAAACTGATCCAGTTAATCGTGGTGAAAGGGTTTCAACCAGTGTGCAACTGAGCCTACTTTGAGAAGTTGGACATGCTTTAATGATAAATCCTTTATTTTATTTTATATTTTTTGAGGATTTATTGTTTTTTTTTTTTTTTTTTCATGAGCTACAAGCCAAATCATCCAAATTTAGACAAAGAAAGACTTAAAATGTGATTTAGATACATAGCAGAGCAGCTGTGGAATGACAACAAACTGAGTCGACCTCACCCTGGTGGGGGAGACAGAAAGGAGAAATGGTTTGCCAGAGACAGACCAAAGCTGGGTGAGGGGAGGATACAGAGTCAGACGCGGTCCTTACGGCTGGACGTGCTGAAGACAAAATCCAATGATACATCCCTCCTGGTTTTAGACCGCTTTCTGTAAGCCCTTAATTTGTCCGTGTTTACCTTCCACAAAGCAGTTTCAGTCGACCTCAATCACCAGATTTGATAAAAATGATCAGAGACTTTACTGCCATTCCCAGACTTTCCTGTACTGCAGGTCTTTAACACAATGAAAAGAGTTTTGGTAGGTTAACTAAACATCTTCTGGATATGCCTTTGCAGACCTTGCCACAGTTCTGAAGAGCATCAGAAAAAAAAAAAAAGATTCATCAGAGAAAAAGCAGCTACGGCTGTGACTCAAAGACAGAAGAAAAGTGGGCGTCAGAGACGGTAAAGTTTCAGACAGGCATTTCTCTCAGCAGGAGCTCTCTTATTTTTATCCCACTGAAATGGTCACAGCTTTTTCCACCATCTCACCATTTCTCTGCTACACAGCAAGAAAAAAAAAAAAAAAAAAGCCATTTGCCGAGAAAAGAAAAAGGAATGAGAAGAAAAACAGGTACCCTGGAGTTAGAAGAAGATAGATGGAGCGGGAGAATGACAGACATGAAAGACAGATGGGCTGAAAAATGTCACGAGCTGATGACAGAATAAATAAGAGACAGGTGCAAAAAGGAAGACAGGTTAACTAAAGATAGTCATGAAACATACTGAATGTCAGAGTTATAATTGGACATAAAGAGAGCTGAGCAGAAGTTTCACAGAGCCAGAGCTTCCCCACACTGAACGCAGACAGAGGTATTCATCAACCCAGCATCACCTGTCGCTCAGCGGCGTCTTTGACAGTTATCCGTGGATGCAGAGATGCTGCCCTTGCAAAGTGGTGTCTGGAGGTAATGTTTGTCTGAACATTTGGGTTGGTGAGCCCTTAAAATGCTGCAAAAGACTTCACAAAACCTGCAAACACTGCAAGGGCAGAGGATGAGATGGCTTTCTGTGAGCACAGTCAAAACCCTCACCAAACTCAACGTTTTCAGCATGAAGGCTGCTACACTGATGATTGTTTGGGTTTGAAATGAAGTCCATGAAAAAAAAGGATAATAATATATTGACAAACAGAAAGATAAAAAGCATCGAACTGTCTGAATAAAAGCGGAGCAGCAGACTCATTAAACTCATTGGCTGCCATTGACGTCTATAGACATCAGTTATGTTTTTCAACCGGACGGGCTTGGGGAGCTTTTCCTTCAATATTTAGGATTAATCTTTGTACACTAAGTGCAGAGAAGTGAAGAAATCAAACAGTCAGTGCATTAAAAATAAATAAATAAATAATATGCACAGTAAGGTAAAACAGAGCTCTCTGTGCTCCACACTATGAAAAGACAAAGCTTCATGGAGCATAAATGCCCCCTTTCCACCAAGTGGTTCAGATCAGTTTGTCTCAATAAGGCATGGGTTTCATAGAGTTTCTATGTTTCTAATCATTAAAACCAGGACAGGTCCCCAAATGACCAACCCGTACCGTCCCACTTTTTGGTCCCCTTCTGTTGGGGAGCCAGACAAACCAATCTGACTACAGAAAGTGGAGCTAGAAACACTGCAGTCCATTGATTGGTGGAAAGAATCATCACTTCCTGTGTGACAGCGGTAAGTTCTGATTTAGTTTGATAGTTTTAATAGTTTGAAAACTATCGCAGGATACACCCCAAACTCAAGAAGCATTCAGCTCACTGAAACAAACAACATTTAACTGCAAACAAAGTACCCCATTAACTTTGAGACTGATCGCTCCAAAATTAACAAAAAAAAAGATTCACAAAGGAGATAAGAAGATAGATGCTTTCCCCCCCTTAATGTCCGACAGTCTTTTTCATCCTTTAAATCTCCCTGTTTGGTTTCATCTGGCCAAAAAACTCAAAAGTTAAAGGTCTCACCCTGAGTTCCATCCACAAACATGAAAATCTGTATTTTTTCCAGGTGAGTCCAGCAGACGTGATGAAGATCCAGCCCACTGATGGGAGTAAACCCCCCCTGACAGCTTTATCTTTAAACACAGCTCTTTGTTTCTTTGACCCTCACATATGCAGACACACAGTTTCCTTTACTTAAACTCTCTGTGTCCTATACCACTGCAGACAAAGTCTGACACGCTTCATTCAGCTTCCCCATGGTGTTTTTTCCCCGTTCTTAAATCAATGACTTCATATCATCACTCTGAACTCCACCTTTACCCATTCTTTACAGAGAAAAACAGTTTTTATCACAGAATTGATACAAATCAGTCTCTCCCTTTTGATTTGACACCCGTGTTTTTTTTCTTTCATTTCTTTTGACACTGATTTTTTAATGTGGGACTGTCACACTGTCACACTAGCAGACGCTGCTATCTGCATCCGGCTTACACTCCATCTACCAAGAAGGACAGGGTTGGCTGTAAAAACACAGACCAGATCAGGCTTTGCCGATCAGACCCGTTCTAAACTGTATCGATTCATAACCCTAACCCTATTACCAAAAGAGACGAGTGCGACTCATATCTAATGTGATAATGTCTGCTGTCTTAGTCAGATCTTTCTACACTGCACCATTTCTGACTCTGTCAGGATTTCACTGTGATGATGATGATGATGATGATGAGCATGAGGCATTAGGGCCTCTGTTTCGTTCTAACATAATTTGTGTCAAATGTTTACTTTGCTTCAGGTCTGGATAACCCGTCTCCATCCCGTCAGGGGGACCAACAGGAAGACGGGAGCGGACTGAGCCCAGGTAGACAAACGCTGATGTCTTGGTTGTTCATGTGGCGACCTCTGACAGATCATGTGATGTTTTCTTCTTTTTCTCTTTCCAATCTGACTTTGTGGTTTGAGTTTCCCCCTCAGAGACTTCACCCTCCCTCTTTTTCATTTCTGGGTTTTGTTTTTCTCTTCACTCCCTCAAAGCCCCCTCCTGCTCACATCCTGCTTCACCCCTCGCACCTCAGCGTCCACCTGCTTTCATCACCATGGCGACAGGACAGCCACTGTTTTATGTTGTCATGGTGACTACGGGTCAAGGCTCAAGCCATATTTAACAAAGTGGAGATAGCTCAGTCTTCTGAAAATTTTCAAGGGAGGCGGCAGAGAGGAAAAGGATCTTTGTAGACCGTTATGATGATAAGATACATGATTCTGATCTACTGAGATAAAAATGTGATTGATATTAAAATATAGAAGTGAGCCGAGGTAATTAGATTATTACGTGTTCAGCCTACTGGACCTGGAGAAAAAAAGGATCATAAATATGAAAAATTAAATAGGAAAAACTTCATAAGATCATCAGACACAGAGCTTCCTGAGCTTTCTCCAAGGTTCAGTACAACCCCAGGCTCTGTGACCTCTGGCTCCAACATGCTGACTGTTGATAATCCCACCTGACAGCAGACAGACATGTCGCCTCTGTGATTCTACGTGGTTTTTCAGGCTCCTGGTTCAGCAGCAGGCAGAGATAAAGAACCGTCTTTTCTGTGTGCTGCTTGTGTTACAGCAGCGTTTGTGTGCAGGCATCTGCTCCAAGGTATCAATTAAAGCTAAATAATCACTACACATAGCTTCATGGTGACTGCCAGGGGGATCCTAGATAGTGCGATACTTAAGTTACAGTTTCAAACCCCGCTGTTATCACATACATAGCTTCCTGGTTTATGCTTGAAGTGTCTACGAGGTCTGTGCAGCTTTGTGCGGATGAATGATAGTTTATCATCATCGCCCCCTTCTGTGGTCCTTTTACTGAAAATTTACACATACAGCAACTCCAAAAATTTCTAACTTCTGCATGGACAAACATGAGCTCCTCATGATCCTGGCATTTATATGAGTCATTACACAGAGTTCACCATGATAACCATGTGATGAACAATTCCTGGAGTGAAATTATGGCCAAACTTGGCAAAGAAGAGGAACTGGCAAAGGCAAAAAAAAAAAAAAAAGTAACATAAACAACTACTTCGACTCTAGTTTAGTACTGTGGTAGACAACTCTTATTTTTTGGTCTAAAACAGTAATTTCAGTTGTAAGGACTTGAAAATATGAGTTATTGACATTTGATGTAAAATTGTGAGTTTGCCCAGCAAACTGAGCTACTTGTCTGCTTTAAATGACTTTACTGAGTTACTGAAACTTAACTTTTTAAGTTGGAGTTACATTACAACAAGCATTAGTTCTGTAGACTCACGTTTCTTTGTTGGAAAATGCAAACTCACAGTCCTGCCTCGGTGTTCCCTCGAGCTGAAGCTCAGACAGGTAAGTTAAATCCTGCCTTTTTTATGGATTTAAAATGATAGTAGTACAGATACTTGTACAGTAGTACAAGGCAACGTTGACATGTGATTAATGAAACTTGCGTACTGTGGCCAGTCAGGGCCCTGATCGGGTATTTATGAATCTGGCAGGTGAAAACTATCATAGTTTAAATAACACGTCT
The DNA here is from genome assembly GCA_030710495.1 of Labroides dimidiatus. Taxonomy (NCBI): domain Eukaryota; kingdom Metazoa; phylum Chordata; class Actinopteri; order Labriformes; family Labridae; genus Labroides; species Labroides dimidiatus. The sequence goes on from CM061145.1 coordinate 4,226,967, forward strand.
CTAAATATTCAAGGTTCAGTTGACCAAACCCATGGAATTTATGGAGATCAACAAACTCCACAGCAACCGAGTTAGAGAGAAACAAAGCTGTGCTGTTCAGCAGCCAGAGAAGAAGCAGCCGTCTGCAGCCGAGGATGAAACAAACCAAACTACAGCAGAGTTTTAAACATTTAATTTACACATTCTTCATTTATACTTCAGTTCATTAATCCATTATGCCAAACTATTAGAAGCTCCAATGTTTTATTACTTCTGTCTGGATCCAGAAACCTGGAAAGACGACAGTTAAAGACGTGTCAGCTCTGAAAGAAGCTGCAGACAGACCCCAGGCTGGACCTGAACCTGGACCTGTTACAGATTGAGGAGTGGATGAAGCTCTGCATCAGTTTCAGGGATTAGTGACAGAGGAACAGACCAACCTGCTCCGTGTCTGATGTTGATAAATAAACATTTAGAATAATCTGGACTGTGAACACCTACAAACTGATTTCAGTTTATTTTTGGTCTTTTTGTGTCTTTGCAAAGAGGAGCATCGATACGCTCAATTACACACAGATAGACCAGAGTTTATCATGAGAAGAGCTGATTGGTTGAGATCACATGTACATGAATGTCTTCAGTTATTAAACAGTCCACTTTTCCACACACAGTTCAGGTTCATACGATGATATTGTTCAGAGTGAAACAATCATCTTCATGGTAAATCCTGTCATCAATACGGCTTCCTTCATAACAAAACAAACAAAAAAAAAACACGCTAAAAGTTTGATCCAGCGTCCTCTGAAGGATCTCTGCTGAGACTTTTCTGTGGATGTGGGAGTGTTTTTAATCACTGTGAACAGCCTCTCTGATTTTCAGAGTAAATCCATAAAGGAAACATGAACAAATCAGCTGACAGCTCATGTTGCTCCTTCATAAACAATGTATTTTACAGAGATTGGAAGAAAAAGTGAAATGTTCGAAACATTCTTTTATTGGTGTCATATCTAATTCAACAATCCAAATATTAATCTGCAAACCTCTGCCTGTCTGTCTGTCTGTCTGTCTGTCTGTCTGTCTGTCTGTCTGTCTGTCTGTAAGTTGCCGCTGTCACTCCTAAGCTCAGTTTACGCTTCACTCGCCCACGAGGTTCACTCTGTGTTGTGTGGATGTATAACATAATTTCACCAGCCTCGTCCCCTCACACAATCATTTTTCAAGCAAATAAAAATAAATAAATAAAGCATCACGCACCTCCAAAAGATTTCTCACTTCTGTACAGAGACACATAGACAAACAGGAGCTCCTCGCATCCAAAACAGAAAAATACTGACGTGTTTATTATTCATCACACAGAGATCACTGTGATAACCCTGTGATCAATCAGTCAATCTTTATTTACATGCACCAGTCCATAACAAATGTTATCTCAAGAGACTAATAAATTTCATTAACAGAGACCTAACCTAAAAGCCACACACGTGTTCTCTGGTGCTGAAACCATAACCCAGCCTGTAGACACCTTACATTTTCCACACTGCATAAAATCTGAGGCGACATCAGTCTGTCTTTCTCTATGAACCATCTTTCCGTCATCTCCATAAAGGCCACGCACAATCTGTGATTCCCATTCAGTACCAAAGTGCTTCACCTCCTTCTTTCTCAATTATGATGAAATCCTGCAGAACACAGGTACAAAACTTGACCTTTGAGAGTTTCCTTAAAAAAATCTGACAAATGATTTTTATCTTCCAGAGGAGTAGGGAAAGGTTGAGGTAAATTAAAAAAAAAAGAAGACGAAGCAGATGGTTGCTTTTAAAGCAGCAGTTCTGTAACACTGAAGGAGAGCAGAGCTGTAGAGGAAGCTGCTTTAAATAAATGTGGCTGGAACTGGATTTTGATTGCAAGTGAACTGAGGTGGAGAGTAAAATCAACATGGCTCCTTGCACTTACACTAATTAAAGTGAAGAGTTCCTCCCAAAAAAGGTCCCCTCTGTCGCCAGTGAGTGGAACCCCAAAATGAACCACTGAGCTCAGGAAGACGATGGCGCCGAACAAAAATGCAGACAGTAACCAAGTAGACACAGAGAAGAAGTGGGATAAACCTTTGTCTCTGGAGTTTAATCTGTTCATTCTTATTCAAATGTATTCATAAAACCAAGAGTTGGTACTTTAACACAGCTACTGCAGATAGAGAAGAGACCAGTACTCTGAATGTTACAAAAAATGTTTGACAATAGTTGAACACAACCTGGATGAAAATAGAACGCTAGGCAGGTGGCAAGATCTGCTGGCAGATAAAGCATGAAGCGCTCTCAGATGTCCTTGTGGACGTCAGTTTTATCTTTGGATTTGATGAAACACAGTGGACCAATAACAGCAGGTGACATGGAGACCCAAACTCATCACAGGCTGCGGAAACTTCACATTGGACAACATGAATTCTGTGCCTCTTCTTCCAGACTCCAGCACTTTGATTTACAAACAAACAAACAAATAAATAAACAAATGTTCTTATATCCGAGAAGAGGACTTAGGACCACTGAGCGTTGTCACTGGTTCATGGGTGGCTTTAAGCTTGGACTGAGACAGTTGTAATCTCTTTCCTGAAGATGTCTGTGCGGACTGATTCTGACACCAGTCTCAGTCCACTTCTTGTGAAGCTCACTTACAGACTAAATACACTAGATGTGTCTGTGGTCCACCTCTGCTCCATAGGTTTGCATTCAAGTCAATGGTTCAGCCCACACTGGATCTGCTCTATTATGGTCCAGCTGCGTCTCTGCTCCAGCAGGTCACAGCAGATATGCCACCAACATATTACTGCCAGATGTTGGAGCTGTGAGTCCTGAATTAAACAAAAAGTAAATTGAGCGGGATAGGAAGTGGTGCATTGAAACCACCTAAAAACAGCCAGTAATGGAAAACAACAACAAAATAAAAAACAAAGCGTGTTCAAACCAGATGGTATTTCTCTAGACTACAACAACAAACCGACATAATGAGCAGAGTCAGACCAGGAGTCAACAGGTTTGTGGTTTTACAGTCCAACATGAACCAGGAGAGCATCATCATTGGGGCGGGAATCCAGGGAACTCCTTAGTCTGAGAATCCAGCTTTCTGGAGGTCCTGATACGAGCCACACTGAACAAGGTCCAGTGTGAGCTGATGTATGCAGATGACACGCAGCGCAGTGGAGCCAGACTGGATATGCATCTGGTGTGTTCTGCTGTTTCCACTTTTTCTTTCTTTTTTTATGTGTGTGCATTTATATAATTATTATTAATATTTATATATTATACATATTTAGTTATAATGTAATGATAGTCATTAAACATGGAAGTTATTGAAGACATGTAAAAATATTTAGTCATTAATAATCCAATCCTTTTCTAAAATAAATAAAGATAAATATTGGGAAAGCTGGTATAATAATAATAATAATAATAATAATAATAATAATAATAATAATAATAATAATAATAATAATAATAATAATGATAATATCGAGAATTTTGATTTCGGGATAGTCAGTCAGAAAACAGAAGTTACTGCAAAAGAAAAAAAAAAAAGATTGAAATTTTGATTTTGCTCAGGTGAAATAATTTGATGATGGTCCCTAAAGTCGTTACCCATCTTTGCTAACTCCAGAGATCGATACCCAAGTTTAAACCAGCTTCAGTTCGGTATGTTTTATAGACACATGAATATGAATGACTTGAGACTTGAGACTTCGCTTCCAGCCACATGCAGATTGATTTCTTGAATTAAAAGTTGTGTCGTGTGGACCTGCAGTTAAATGCTTCAAAGACACACAGACAATCCAACTACAAATCTTGGTGGCAGGCTTCCACCTCCTACACATGGCCAAGTTTACTGCCAGTGATCCTGACATGAGACTTACAGCCACAGTTGTGTCACAAACGGTGTGTGTGCTGAGTGGCTGTGGCTAAGTGTAGCGTACTTTAATCAGTGTGGGCAGCGATGCACGTTTGCTCCTCAGGGCGTCTCGTAGCAGAGCAGACAGACTGAACTGTACAGAGAGCGTTTGACTGCACTGGAAAAGTTAACTGCTCTCAGTGTGGATAATGGTGCTGCTGAAACAGACTGACACAGAAGTGTCTGTATTAAAAGTGATTTTTTTTTTTTTTATTTTTTTTTTAAGAAATGAGATTTTTAAAAATGATGAAGGCCATGGACAAAAAATGATCAAAAATACTTTGAAACTTGTGGGAGATGGCATGTCTACACCCTGGCAGGCACAAAATAAGTTGACTGTGTATAACTTTACACCTCCTGTATGTCCTCTCTGCCTGTGCCTCGTCAGCTACCCAGGATGCTTTTCTCTAATTAAGCCTGCTTTCTGATAAATGCTAATTAAGGATGTAACTGAGGGGAAAGTGGAGCGTAATTGAGGTACAATTAAGACTTAATTCATTTAAAAGCCACTGCTAATGAAATCAATGGATTGCAGTATGTGCTGGCTGTGTATCGCAATACAAGGAATCTATCCTTTTCTCTTTTTCTTTCTTTTCTTTACTTTTTTTTAAACAAATCATTCAAAAAAAGTGGCTCCTTATATTATTTAACCTCATTAAAACCCCCTCTCTGGTACTGTAGTTGATTCCTGCTCTTGATTTCTGTTCTTGGTTGCAAATTTCAACCCTCCTTTCTCTCACAGCTCCTTCATGCATGTTCAGGTTGGGAGTTTTTTTTTTTTTTTTTTTTTTTTTTTTTTTTTTTTTTTTTTTCAGCCCCGGAACTGAAAGTGGAATAATTTGTCCAGACAAACTGCATGTTTGGAGGCTTCACACAGATAGATCCACAGCACCCCCTTGTCATTTTCTAAAGTAAGCCTGAAATAGGTTTCAGCTACAAGCTTATGAACAAATTAGATCTGTGTGTGTGTCTGGTTCAGACCTAATGAAATGTCTCTTGTTGTCATGGTGAAAACTTGTTATTTAGAAGCAGAGAAAATGACAGGTTTAATTTGACCACTCAGCGGCGTTATCTTTGATTGAACTCCTTTGAGTTTGATCCAATAAAATCCAAACTTTTGTCAGCAAGTTGTAGACAGCTGCAGTTTTGGAAATGTTCAGACCCAGTCATCGAACCATCGCAGTTCAGTCCATGTCAAAGTCCACATCATCACACTCACCCATTGATCCTGCTTGAAGGACAAAATGCTCAGTTGCTGCATAAACCATCCACTGATAACATGACAGCGTTTCAACCGCATAACAGTATGGTGAAAAAAAAAATCTGTTTACACAGAAACACTGAGGGAGTGAAATCACTGCAGCCATGCCTGGCCTGTAGGTGGCGATATAACTGTAGAGACACCCCATGTGACCAGGGCCTGTTCCTCCACAGACCATAAGAAGTCTAAATGGTAAATGGACCAGTACTTATATAGCGCTTATCTAGTCTGTCTGACCACTCAAAGCGCTTTACACTGCTGGTGTCATTCACCCATCCACACCACATTCACACACTGATGGTAGAACAATCTACCTATTGAAGGCCATCAGTTTTATCTAAACCAGTCATACTTATTCTCACAGCACTGAACAACAACAGTGGGAGCAGTGGGTTCAGTGTCTTGCTCAAGGACACTTCGACATGAGACTGCAGGAGCTAGAAATTGAACCCTCAACCTTCCGATTGAGAGGCGACAACTCTACCACTGATCCACAGTTGCCCCAAATCTAGCTCGCTGCGAATATACTAATAAATAATGAAGTGGTTCAACAGATGCATGTTTTGTTAAAGGCAGATTCAGCAGATTCAGCAGATTCAGCAGACTCAGCAGGATAAAAACAACATGGTAGTCCTCCATTCTTACAGTTGTTGTTCGGTTCATTTATGGCAGCTTAAGTTTCCACAATGAAAGTGGAATGAACAAAGCAGAGGGTGACGTCAGAGATTTCACTGAAAACTTCTGCTTACTGTTTACACATCAATGGTGGCTGCAGCATTTCAGAAAAAATTACTCTTGAGGATGTTTTCAAAAGTTTCTGTTTGAGGTCGACTAAAACGCTGTTGCCTTGTTAAAAAAAAAGACTGAAACGCAACAAAAGATAAGCAGTGTAATGCACCTTTACCTGTCCATGGTGATAATGTTTTGGCTGATCGGTGTAGGTCCTCTGTACCTCCAGCTGTATTTCTTGATAAATCAAGGTCTCCCTGATTGCACCACAAACTGGAGCATCGTGCCTCAAAGGTGTGAGGACCCTTCATCTCCGCTCTCAGTTTCACCATTGCTCTTAAATCTCTCTCTCTCTCTCTCTCTCTCTCTCTCTCTCTCTCTCTCTTTCTCCCCTTTGTTTAATTGCTGGAGCTGTCAACGCTTTTGTTTTCCACTTTCGTTGCTTTATGTGAACACAGCCACGTTGAGTCCTCAGGTGACACGTGGAAGTTGTTTCTCTCTGTGAGTAAGTGTGACTCTTTGAGGTAGTTTGTCTTGTTAAAGTTTCATTTCCTGTCTTACATCCCTCTCTTTCTGAAAAGTTAAAGGTTTCTGTCAGTCTGTTCCTTTAGCCCAGCTCTCTGTAGTACGACGCAGCCACGGGTCCAGCTCTCTGCTGAGGCCATTTTGTTATTAGCTGCTCATTCATGCTGTGCTTCAAAGACTGCTCTGTGTGTGTGTGTGTGTGTGTGTGTGTGTGTGTGTGTGTGTGTGTGTGTGTGTGTGTGTGTGTGTGTGTGTGTGTGTGTGCGTGCATGTGCGCATGGAAATGTGTCTGTGCGCATCTGTCTGCATGTGCAGTTAAATCATAGGACGTGTTGATGAGATCCAATGAGGACATCCACAGGTGGTTTTAGAATTTCCATGGTAACTAGATGGGCCATAACCCTCTTCTGAGGTCGACTCACACAAGTCTAATGAGAAGGTGAGATTTTCCTCCCTGAAGAAACCTCCAAACTGCTCTGAATTACTGCAGATGTGTTAAAGTGATTGAGAACTGCTGGAATCCTGTAGTCCTGTCTGTAATTGGATACAGAAAAAAAGGGTACCTTTGGAGAGAGCTCACACATGTGCAGTGAGTGACTTTAACTTCCAGACCAATGATAACTTTTCTTCTTGTAAAAGTCTAACTTTGTCCACTTTACACTGCTATGGTGGAGGATTGAAAATACAGTTAGTTATGTCGAGAAGAAGAGTAGAAGAGAAGAAGAACATCCTTCTTCGGTGTCCTTCTCTTCACTGAACAACCAAAGCCTGGGCAGGTGAAACTACAAATTAAAGCTCTGACTGCTACACTTGCTATTGGCCTAAGGTACGGTGGCTCCGAGGTGCAAAACACAACAGAAAGAAAATGTGTGCTTTTTAGCAGTCTCATTTAACCTTTGCCCTCTTGACAACTTTTTTAAATATACATTTTTTAAGTTAGACTTATAAATAAAAAAAATAAAAAAAAATTAACTTTTAATCGCCAATATGTCCACTACACACACGCACACACACACACACACACACACACACACACACACACACACACACACACACACACACACACACACACACACACACACACACACACACACACTCAAAGATCCGGAAAAAAAAAAAAAAAAAAAAGAAGTGGGACCAACTTGAAGAAACACCATCCATCCATCTTCTATCCCTCTCATCCTGTTTAGGGTCACAGGTATCTAGCCCAGCTGTCTGAGGGGGAGAGGCAGGGTACATCCTGGACTGGTCTCCAGCCAATCACAGGGCAACCTTTCACACTCACACCTACAGCAATTTAGAATCACCAATTAACCTGATGAGCATGTTTTTGGACTGTGGGAGGAAACCGGAGTACACGGGGAGAATCCACGCATACACGGAAAGAACATGCAGACTCCAAACCGGGATTCAAATCAGTGAAGTTCTTGCTGTGAGGAAGCAGTGCTAAAAGCTGTGCCACTGTGCAGCCTCACTGAAATATGTACCCTATAAATTCTCCGAATTGGATGTTTAACCCCAGTTTCCATACTTCCTGTTCAGAATTCACTATGGTCATAAGAGGGTTTTTTGTAGGTCCTGGCATGAGAGTTATGTCCACCAAAAATCAGGCCTGTAGCTCAAAGAAGTTCTGAGGAGCTGCAGTTTTAAGTTGTAAGGGGGCGCTATGGAGCACGCAAACAGTGGATTCATTAATGTTTCACCAGGACTGAATTTGTGCATAATATGGTACATTTTGAAGCACAATGAAAGCACGCAATTTGGGGTTAAAGAAGCGGAAGAAACAAAGAGAGGACAATACTAAGAGCTTCAAGAGGGCCTTTGTCCAGATTCTCTGGCCCTAATTAAACTTTTCCGTCCAGTCAAACAAACGGACAGTGGGATCATCCAATCTGCAACAACTCTAGTCAAGCCTGCTGGTACTTCTACTGTTGTTGGTTTCTCACTTTTGCTGTAGAATTTTCTTTTTGTGTTGTTCATTTTTTTCTTCTCCTTTTTTAAGTTGTCTTTTGCACTTCAAAAAAAGACAACTTAGATTTGCATCTAGGTTCTAGAGGAAAATACTGAATCTGTACAACGTGCACGTCATAAGGAGTGGCCTGGTTTCAGTTTGTTTTTGGTCTGATTCGAATGGACCTGTCATGTATCGGCAGGCTTTGTGTATGCAGGAGAAATAGTTTTTGAAAAGAACAAAAACAGGAAGAACATCTTTCAATGACAACTTCCTGGTTCCCATCAGTAGCAGTCTGTATTGTTAATCACATGAAGCTGAAGAAAAGAAAGCAGAGTAAAGCCTCTGTGTGAATACATTTCACATAGAAACTGAGACTCAGCTCAAACAGATGAATGAGCCTGACTCCAGAAAAGGTCAATGTCACCAAGCTGACTCATTTTGAGTTCTGAACTCCTCCTCACTTTTGATCTGAAAGCACTCTGCTGTCAACATGCAGGAAAAGGATGCCTTGTTTAGAGGTGATCTACCACTAACTGCTGCTTACAGCTGCATGACTGAAGTGATGAGTTTCCATTCACAAAGGTGTACATCATCTTCAGGTGCTGACGTCAATTTCTATAAGATGTGTGTGTGTGTGTCATAGACTAAAAATAAGCCTTTGTCATCTGGTGTTATGCTAAAATGAGCAAGGTGTAAATAATCCCACCTGAGGGAAGACACAACGCTCAGCGTACACATACTGTACGAAAATCACTTGTGCTGCTTCATTTTGCAAGATTTTACTCAAATATTTGTTCCTCCTGCACATGATTTCACAGGTTAACAGGTTCATGAACCATAAATGAAGGAATGATCTGCATTATTTAACCCTAGACTCTATGAATAGACACTTTTTCTGTAGCACAATGAGATTCAGCTGAGGATAGCAGCAGCAGCAGCATTTGAACAGTAAGAACATGTGAAGGGTTTAAACATGGACTTTGATGGACACATTTTTCCCTTCACTTAATGCCACCTACTGAGGGAACATGGTGCCACCTTTTGATGGGCACATTTTAAACTGCCCGCTGAGTGAAATCACCTTCTCTGTGTATTTTTGAGCTTGCACTGTAGCATCAATTTCCACAGAGCAGATCGAAAAAGAGGAAGTTGACTTTCAAAATAAAACACTATGTCAACACCAGATCCTGTTTCACTGTACTTGGTTGATGTAAGATGACAGGTGAGAGAGCACACGGTCAAAACGCAACAGAGACAAGATGTGACATGTCTCCCTGTTAACTAGGTGAGTAGTAAGTCATTAGTGCAGCAGGGTTTAGCACAGTAAAGTGTATAACAAAAGTACCAAAAAATCATGTGTTAGAACTGGAAGTTCCAGCCTAATTAGGCATTGTTATGTATCACAGCTTGCATAAGAAGCTGAAATGTCAAAGAAGATGGTGACGACAAATGACTGTATAGAGAAACAACTTAATATGACTTCATCTCTGCCTATATAAAGCCCAAAGACTGCGCTTTACTCTATGTTTTGGCTTCACCAGGTGAACATGGCCACACTCACAAGGGCAGACGGACTGCTCCGTTTTTAAAGTCACACCCTTGTAACAAACCAAAACCTGCTTTTAACTTTGGAATAATTTTTACAATCACATGAAACACATGACTGACCAAATTTCACTGAGTTTACAGCAACTTTCAGGGTCACAGAAATCTTCAAGTTCGCAGAGATCATTGAATTCACAGCAATTTTCTGGGTCACAACAATTGTCTTCAGGGATCACAATGATCTTCAGGGGTCGCAAAAATCATCTTTGGGGTAACTGCACACTCACAATGCTCTTCAGAATCACAGAAATCTTCAGGGTCACAATTATCTTCTTCTGGGTCGTAGTGATCTCCAGGGTCACAACAATCTTCAGGGGTTACATTGATCATTATCTGGGTTCACAATGGTCCTCAGTGTAAAAGTGATCTTCAGGATCACAGTGACCTTCAGGGTCGTAGTGATCTTCAGGATCACAGTGACCTTCAGGGTCGTAGTGATCCTCAGGATCACGGTGACCTTCAGGGTCGTAGTGATCCTCAGGATCACAGTGACCTTCAGGGTCGTAGTGATCCTCAGGGTCACAGTGACCTTCAGGGTCGTAGTGATCCTCAGGATCACGGTGACCTTCAGGGTCGTAGTGATCCTCAGGATCACGGTGACCTTCAGGGTCGTAGTGATCCTCAGGGTCACGGTGACCTTCAGGGTCGTAGTGATCCTCAGGATCACAGTGACCTTCAGGGTCGTAGTGATCCTCAGGGTCACAGTGACCTTCAGGGTCGTAGTGATCCTCAGGATCACAGTGACCTTCAGGGTCGTAGTGATCCTCAGGATCACAGTGACCTTCAGGGTCGTAGTGATCCTCAGGGTCACAGTGACCATCAGGGTCGTAGTGATCCTCAGGGTCACAGTGACCTTCAGGGTCGTAGTGATCCTGAGGGTCACAGTGACCTTCAGGGTCGTAGTGATCCTCAGGGTCACAGTGACCTTCAGGGTCGTAGTGATCCTCAGGGTCACAGTGACCTTCAGGGTCGTAGTAATCCTCAGGGTCACAGTGACCTTCAGGGTCGTAGTGATCCTTAGGGTCCAGTCCAGGTCTCTTTGTCATTTTGTGTGTGAGGTGTATAAGAATGAATCTCACTTTTAGATGAAAAAACTTAAGTTCTCCTCAAGGACATTTTTGAGTTTCTATTTTCTGAGACCCCCTAAAAAGAACCATTTCTATCGAATACAGAGCGAGACCAACAACTTGTTCCAGCTCCTGACATTTTTTAACAGGAATTCATTTTTTTTATTCTGAAGTAGCTCTTTTGGTTTTGGCCCTGACACTTGAATAAGTGTAACCCAAAACCTTCTGAAATTAAATTCCCATACTGACGGGGGTGTAGATACTGAGGTCTACAGAGGTTGAGATCCGAGGCTTGCTCTGGATCTTGTGGAGTGCTCTCGAGGGATGCTAAAATGTGAAGTATTCTCAATTACAAATTAGGCGTTTAGCTGGCACTCTAATCGGGCTCCACAACCCTCCACTCTGTGAGGACTTTCCCTGTTAACCTGCTGTAATAAATAAATTAAACCCGTGACCTACAGTCAGGCAGGGAATCTCCAGAAGCTGCAGCATTACGATGCACTCCACCAGCTTTTTTCCCCTCTTTGCTTTATTCGTCTCTGGTCATGATCTAGCAGTCTGTGCAGAGTGAATAAATCAGCAGCCACCATTATTTAAGCGGCAGTTTTACCCCACACCTGTACCATTTACCTGTGATTTATGAGCTGGAGTAATGTGTGAGGGGTTTGTGCCACATTTCCTATAATAGATAAGGTTTTTGAAGTCCCGCTGTGGCATTTCCATTAGCCGTGTTTACCTGCACATAGTGAGGGAAGCCCTGGCCTACATGTTGGGCTGTGATTTGTCAAAGCAATTAGACCTTCAATGGAAGCGTGTTCCTCCTTTTAAAGCCCCGAGCAGTGACGGAGGCTCTGTTTCAAAAGAGGAATGCTAATGTAGTGCACATGCTCATGTACGACGGGAACTTGGCGTTGAAGCACAATGTTTTCAGAGTGGAGAGTATCACATGGGTGAACTGTACTGATGCCGTGAAGCTGTCACACACAGGCTGCTCTAAATAGATTATACACCATCCACTTTGAGGGGAGCTCCAGAGGTAAGGAGCCCTCAAAGTGCTGCACATTTAGGTGATCTGTAAACTTCTTTGGCCTTCCAGTGCAGGTTGAGTTTGAAATAAAGTATAATTAGAACGATTTAAGTGCTGGAGATGAAAAATCTGCACAAATAAGATGCAAACAGGCCCCATGATGAGACCTCATTGTGTGGGACTCAGATTAAGTAAAGAGAGAGAGAGATGTGGAAGGTTACAAACAGGGAGGAGAGGGAGATGACATCACCTGGTCATTTTGTATCAAACGAAGAAGAAGTCTCATAACTGTAGACATGAAGATGGCAACAAAGATCAGAGGAGCTGTGCAGATCATCATCTAAACCGTCCATCCATCAGAAAAGATGCTCAGACTTCCTACACCATGTGACAGGATTTTCCATCTTCCTGTCCACACCTCAGCCTCTCTGCTGACTCAGCTGGTCTCTACATCATAAAACTGTGTGAGGGCTCAAGCCGAGGAAGGTCAGCTATATGTCTCATGTGATGTGCAACCAAAAGCATCACGACTGCACTGTTTTTAATTCTACATAGACCGTAAAATACCTCGACCTGATCCACAACAGACACCTTTCATGACCTGTAGATGGAAATACAGCAGGCAGGGATGAAAGTCAGTTCAGTTTTTGTCATAAACTGAAATCAAAGTAAGTGTTTATGTTTTACTTTGGTTAAACAAACAAACAAACAAACAAACAAATAAATAAATGTCTTATTGCACCTGATATGAGACAAATTCAACAGACAAGAAAGGAAACATGTCTCATTACAAGATATTGGAAAATCCGCCGCTAGGGTAAGAAAAAAAATAGTGAGAGTAATGTCTTGATGCGAGGCACTTTTTCTTACCCTACCATCAGATTTTTCTACTTATTACAAGCAATTCAGACCTCATTATTCAGAATTGGGCAGTGAAGGTGGCTCGTATGAAGTCTAAAGAGACCTTTGTTTTAAGTTATCTTTTTGGACTTGTTATGCCTTTATTTTGAAAGTACAGGGCAGTGGACAGAGGAGGAAACAGGGTGAGAGTGGGGAGGGACATGTGGGAAAGTAGCCACAGGTCAGACTTGAACCTGGGCTGCCCGCTCAAGGGCTTTTGTCATGTGGAGTGCAAGCTAGATCAGTGGGCCATCCAGTGGTGTAGTCGAGGGTATACGCTGGTATATGGAGTATACCCACTTATTTTTCAGTCAGCATTGCGTATACCCACTTCTAAACACCCACCCCTGATGCTCACCATTCAGTAATATCTAACTGCCAGATTGCCCTTTTTTCCCTCAAGGATGGTGAAGCCATGACCCACCCTCCTCTGCCTCTAATTGGCTGGTACTCGCTGCCTTCACTGATTAAATTGGTTAACTTTAGGCATGGTGACTGATGAGCCAATCAGAAGCAGAATAGGGGTGGTCATGCTGATTAAAATATCGCTAACACCTCAGGTGTCTGTGTGTGCCACTTGACTGTGAACGGCAGCAGAGCAGACCAAACAACAGAACAAGTGGCGGTGAGTTGAATATGAACAAGAATGCATCGTCAACTTCAGATTTAAAGTATTTTATTTAAATAAATGTTCAAAATATAACCAAAACACCAAGTTTTGCTCCAAACTGCTCCTAATTAAGTCGTGATAATTTTATAATAGTGAGCAAGTAGAAATGACAGATTTTTGGGTAAATAGAGTAGTCTTACATGTCGCTGGTTCTAAAACCGTCTTTTTTTCTTCTACTTAAAAAAGGTGAAAATTTAGAGTATACACACTTCTCAAGGGACCACTACACCACTGGGGCCATCTGCACTCCTAAAAAGACCTTTTTTTTTTACTAAAAAAAAAATAAAATATAAACACTGCTTAGATTTTAGTTTTTGCAGTGATACTATTGAAAGAAAATACAAATGGAAGTTGTAATTGAATCTTGAGGAGTCCATATGATTAAAAAAAAAAAAAAAAAAAAAAAAAAAAAAAAAAAAACTGTCCAGGTCCAGGCTGTAGCATCCATTGCTTTTCAACAGATCAGTCTTAAAACCAGTTCATAAGTAGTTGCTGGAACAGTAACATGTCTGCAGACCAGTGTGACCTCTGACCACATGGACATGCTTCCTTTTTTCCAAAAGTACCATCAGGCAGAAACCCCATAATGTGAATTTGAAATATTTTGCTGTAAAGTTTCTTGATGCCACATTAAACTACCCATTAAGTAGTTTGAGTTCTCCCTCTATAAGACTCTATCTCTGCAGAGATTATGACTATGAGCCTCAACCACATGTTAATATCAGCTAAACAAACATTTAAAACATTTTATACATCTTCATAGGATCCGTAGCCACTCAACGCCATCGGTTCATTGCTTTCAGTTGCTGTGAAAAAAAAATCATTTATGGCAGCAAATGAAATGTCATTTGTTATTGATTAAATCAGAGCAGTCAACTCATTTTGGTTCAGGGGCCACAGAACTGAAATCATAATGACCTAAAAAAAAATCGAATTTTGTCCTTTGTTTTAGTGCAAAAACTGGCTGAAACATTTTACATGTATTAACTTAACTTTTCACTTAACTGTCAACAATTTGTACAACCTTAAATTTATTTTACTTTATGACCTAAACAGCTCACCAAGCTCTGGAAACTATTCTACATGTACCTTCATTCCTAAGTCTGTGACAGTAACATATGCAAAGATCAGTGAGGGAGAACTCTTACATTTTGCATCCTTATCATAAATACAGAGGATGTTAGCCAAGCTAGCATGCTTGCTGCAAACAGAAAGCATACGACTTGAACAGTTTTGTACTTGTGTGAATCATCTGCCGATGTTTAAATGTTGTTTAAAATTATCTATTTAATTCATAATGTGTAGTAATATATCTGCAAAAAAAGGTGGTTCTTGTGTGTTGTAAATGACATAAATATCTGGGTGAGTGGGATAAAGCTGAAACAGTTTGATAATTTTGAAAAGAAAAAAAAAAAAGTAATTTATTTCTGCGGTGTAAGCATGCCTTTTGGTGCTTCTGCTGATGTTTCTCATTTTAAGCAGATTTTGTCTCTATGCATAGTGTTACATGTATGTATTTTTTATATAAAAATATCTCTTTGTCACAGCTCTAAATTTGCTTAACAGTATATTATTTATTTTTTTCATGCTTGAATCTCATAAGAAATGTCATCTGGAAGAAAATGCAATATTTCTTATAAAAATTCAGTCTTATTTATTTTTTAATGAAGCTTGGCTGGATAAACAGACTTTGTCAATCTGACACAAAATAGTATGAAGAAAATAAAGATTTTAGAGATTTTTCTCTGACTCCTCTCACCCTGGAGAGGAGGTGCATGCTGCCTCAGTTCATCAGTGAAAACAGGCCTAGAGGAAACACACACTTCACGTCTTCACTCGCTGTGAGTTAGGAGGGAAAGAGCTGCTTGTTGGAGGTCCTCTCTGAGTTTTGATGGAGTATTGATTTGCACGCCTAACTTGCACCTCCAAACCTCCGTCTATTCAGCGCCTCAAAGAGCCTCCATGGCACAAACAGCAGCTGCTCTGAACCCATCAGACGGGGGGCACAGGTTTGGCCCTCAGTTGTTTCTACGAGCTTCACCCTCCTGTATTGATTTAGCGTCAGAGGCAGCGCGTCCGTGAACTGACTCCAGCAGGCCCATACACACGGGAGCAGAGTCAACACCGAGCACTGGAGCAGGGAAAAATGAACTCTGATAGATTTGTCTTCTGTCGGTTCAGCTCAGAGACCTCATCCCAACACACACACACACACACACACACACACACACACACACACACACACACACACACACAATAAGCTTCAGGGTGTTGGTTTTTATTACTTTGATTATTATTATTATTATTTTTTATTAACTTCAGACTGAACCTCTGCACCGGTCATCCACATGTAAACAGTGGTTGGTGACCCTCAGGTTAGAGGAGGATTTCAGGCTTCCTGATCCTCTGTTTTAAATTCTACAGACTGCACATTTTACAGACTCTTTTTATTTTGGTAGCTTTGATGTTTCTCTTATCTGAGAACTGAGCCTCAGTAAATATATATATAAAAAAACAATATAAAAACTGTAAGTATATCTCAGCAACATCTTTGTATGATGTATGTAGAAGCATGTTCAATATGTGTGCGTGTGCAGGTATGTATATCTGAAGGTGTGATACAGTGAGTGTGTACACAGATACGGTCCATGTACAGATTAGTTCATATTATTATCTATCCACTTTCTTTTGCATTCGCTGTCTTTTTTTGTGCGTGCCAGGTCTGTTGCCAATTTCAATAAAAACTCAGATGTGAAAAAAAAAAAAAAAAAAAAGAGTTCCAATTTAAAATGAATATTTTAAACTAGAAATGTACACGAGCCGGAGCTTGTGGGTCAGAAGAGACTCTGTTGCAGTTCTCATAAAATCTTTATTAAAATACACTAAAATGATCCAAAATTTACAAAAAACAGCCACAAAGAAAGACAATTAAAATCTCCATGGTGACAACATTACACACAGCAGAGGAGTGTGTGTGTGTGTGCGTGTGTGTGGGGGGGGGTTACATTTTTAGCTCTTTATTTTTCTCCTCGTCAGATTTTTCTTTTCTTTTCTTGTAAAATCATGACATTTATGATTTATGATTCATGTCATGATGAGTAGTATCACTCTAATAATATCACAGCTTTTATTATCAACCAATCACCTTCAAATTAACCTGCCTAGACTCTTTTTTTTTTTTTTTTTGGTTGCTTTCTTTAAATGCTCTCACTGCCGGTAAATGAAGGAAATAAAAAATCATGGCTTGTCTGTTGTTGCACATACAGATAAGTATCATTACAGTATACCAGGTTAATTCAAAAATCTCATACACTGAAGTTAAATTTGACTTTGTTTTTGTGTTCCTCACATTTTAAGGAAGCTCTGTGATTTTATTTCACAGGTGTAATGATAACGGTCAAAAGGAAAAACAAAAGGTATAGTCGTAGTCACTGATAATCTGGCTGTGTCCCACAAGTACTGTTTTATAATGTATTATCGTATCTTTTTTTTTTGTTTGTTTGTTTTCTATCTTATTTTTGTTTGTTGATTTATTTTTGAACCCCAGTTCTGCTTTCACACGCTGCTTTGACTATTTCTGTGGCTTCTGAAAATTATTATTATTATTATTATTATTATTATTATTATTATTATTATTATTACTACTCTTATACTTTTTGACATACAGTAAAAGATCATTGTCTTAGCAAGAAAAAAAAGAAAGAAAAAAAAAAGAAAGAAAGTCTTATCAGCAGCTCTTAATTTTACCTTAAACATTTTTGACGGTCTCCATAATTTTTTCTCCCCCTCACACTGCCTGTCCGTTCTGGGGGGGGAAATGATGACTCTATTTTTGATCAAAACATTTAGTTGTGAAAAATAATCAAGGTGTTTAACTTGCGTCCAAAAGACTACTTCATTATGGAGACACATTTTTGGTGTTATTTAATTAAATGAAGTTCAGTAACTTCAGGTACAGCTAATTCCCTGCAACGAATTTCAAACACCGAAACACAGTTTTAGAGGGCAGCATGTGAACTCTGTGTGTGTGTGTGTGTGTGTGTGTGTGTGTGTGTGTGTGTGTGTGTGTGTGTGTGTGTGTGTTCAATGAAAGCGTCTCGTCTGTTTAATTGGAGCCATGAGTAACAGATTTATCCAGCTCACACCTGCTGGAGGTCACAGACATCCTGACTAACACTTCGATTTAAAAAGTAGATGTTTGCTTCACACAAGGTGTGCATGTGCCCCCCCCCCCCCCCTTTGCACCATCAGCATGCATTCATGTGTGTGTTCATGTGTGTTAATCTGTCAGCTGCCTGCTTCTTACACTCATCACATTACCATCAGTTGGGAGTTAATCTAAATCCATTCAGACAGCTGGGAGACAAGGACACGATCCATTATTTACACAATCAACCGTTTCTCTCGTCTCTGACCCAGAAAGAATGGATTTGTCTCAGCGCAGAGAGTTAGAGGGAGGAGTGACAGACAGAGAGCCTGTAATAATAATCATATTTCACTTCATTACACATCCGAGAGCTGCTCCACGACCACTCGGAGGTCTTCATTTTCTTTTCGTCGTGTTTGTTTGTACGTCTGGAGGTGTGTTTCAGAGGAGCTGATAAGGAGTTTATGTCTTACTTACCGAATGTGGTTTTCTGTGTATGTCAGTGTTTCCCTCCAACATTTAAAGAGTAACCTGAGCATTTCAGTTTTTAATGTTCGACAGAACCCATCATACGTGACGACGAGCACAAACAGCTTTGTATCGTACGTTAGTTCCCGCCGTCTATTAAAAATTCAACAAGTCCGACCACTCCACTTTAAGATCTAAAGAGATTTTACTTCCAGTGCTTATTCCAAGTTATTCCAAAGCATTTGCAGTAAATCGTCCGACTCTTGGCAAATCGGACGACCTCTTTGTACCTTTTTCTTTTGCTTTGTTCACACTTTTGCACATGCAATCATCTCCTAGCACACACACGCGCCAACACACTCTCACAAAATTATGCCCATTAAGACAATCACAAACCAATTCCAAAGTCCCTCTAGAAATGAAAAACATGATTATCAAACTGAGCGAGCGAACAAACCAAAATAACACAATCATAACGCCACTATTTAACCGAGGTATCACAGCACTTTCAATTAGAAAGCTGTCGCATTTGTTTGCCTCCATTGTCGACGTTGAGCACAACTGAACCCGCATCAAGCCGCCATTAAAAACACCAACTGATTAAAAACCATTTAATTTGATAGCTAAAGTGGTGCTTCCCCATTTTCAGCCGAGCCATCCATCACGACGCCAGACGCACAAATGCAAAAAAAACAATTGGACTCCAATGGTTGTAAGCGTTGAATCACGCTGCGAGACATGCTAAAGCTAATTTGCCAGACAAATTAGTTGGCTCGATTCAACTTTCATTGGCGAAGTTATAAAAATGTCGTATGGAGAGGAAAGTGCTCCTGCCGTACATTTATAGTAATTGTTTCAACGGTTCCCCGCTGTGGGGGGCATTTCAGGCGCCCACCCCACATGCCATTTTTTAAACACTGCCACTGTCAAATGGCTTGGCTCAGGATCCCAGACGCTACAAAGACAGCTCCTCCATTCCTTTTCACGACTGGAGTCCATCTTCCCTGCAATGCCAACACATGCCGACCTGGTTGCAGTCCAGTATTTTTAGGCGAGTACGCTCCATTAAACCGTGCTGCAACACAAGGTAAAAGTTAGTTTTGCATCATGATTAGTTCTAATCAGAGACCTGGGGATAACTTTGGAAAGCTGCTCATCACAGAGATCAACCAAACTAATACAAAGCACCTCATCCGAGCAGGTTGTTCGAAGTTCTGCAGAGCTGTTCCAGCTGCTAAGGTGCTGCTTGGACTGTTTTTAAAGTTATTATTCTGAGATCATTTGTTCAGTGAATGGAAGTGAGGAGTTCCTGAGGCTTGCTAAGCAACTGAAAAATAGCATCAGAAATCCATCCAGCTGTTATTTCACTGAATTTATTTTTTCCCTCCATTGACTTCAGAAACACTTTTGTCGGGGTTTCTTTTTTTTCTGCAAAGCGAGAACACAGCTAAAATTTGGTTTCCATAATAACTAATGTGACCACCTTTGCGACTCTTTCAGCTTAAACAATCATCTACTGATCTTTTCTTCAGTGATCCAGCTATTCAAGAAGTTTTATATTTCAATAAGAATGTGCTCAACAGAGATATTAAGAGTAAATAAAGGTTAACAAAACATTCAGAGCATCAGTGTTTGTGAATGATGTATTAATGCTTTGAAAGTGGTGCTGGCCTGAACAAATGAACTCAGTATCTGAAGAGGATTAGCTGTTCTTCATCATTTTTGGCTTCTGCGCTACATAATTTTTAATGTACTTGTAAAATTAAACCAGGCTACAGTAATGTGGTTTTCCTGCCAAATGCATTACAGCAGATTGCATCAGTGGTTAGACTAAGCTTTAAAAAATATCATTTGTACCACTTGTGGTTAATGAAGACTCAGTTTGTTTAAAGCAGAGTCTAAGTTTTCTGTAATTTAATGAAATAAATAAAAAAGCTTTGGGAGTCAGACATTTCCCAGAATATTTATGTCCACACAAGGAATTCTCGACCTGGTTTCTGCCAAATGTTGGCTCCAATATGTTCTTAAATTCCTCCCTCCCAGTGAGCCTTTTCTCTTTAGTTTAATACTTATTTAATTGAATGAGTAGGCACATTTTGATGAATTTGACATCTTTAGAGCTCCTTTAAATCAATTTATCAGGCCCAGGTTTGGCTCAGTGGTAAATTACGTGCAGAAGTCATTCCTCAAGACAGACTGTGCTGGTTTGACTCCATCCCCCACTCCTTTAAAGTTTCTCTGCACACCTTTCTAAATAAAAAAAGCCCCAAAAGAAAAATCACACACACACACACACACACACACACACACACACACACACACACACACACACACACACACACACGTGTGTGTGTGTCCTTCAATTTGTAAATACATCTCAAATTTTCAAAGTGCTCCATAAATAAACTTTACTTCACATATTTATCTTCTATGTTAGGAGAAAAATAACAATGAATATTTCCTGCTGAGACACAATCTACTTGTGTGCAATGCTGCAAAGTTAGTATTAATCCGATACCGAGTAAATACAGGGCCAGTCATGCGTGTATTGATACTTTTTACATGGAAAAGCAGGTTGTCAAAATTAATTAAGAATAACAAACAACCATTCAGTTTGTGTTCATGAATGAAAGCAAACAACTAATTTGTCAATCAGAAAATTGTAATATGCTTTTTGTTTCTGCTTTGTTGTAAAACAGTAAATCAGACACAATTATTATATTTTTTTGCAATAAATATATCATTTTGATCAAAGAGCTTACACATTCTGGTGGATTAACCATCATGGAGACATGACAGAAATTTAGGAAATCAGTAATATACTGATGATTTAAGGCAGCAGTGGCAAACAACTTACAATGAGTGGTGGTCTAATGAATGTGTTAAGCACTGTATGTAAAAGATTTATATCTTTATGTAGTCACATATTTTCACAGAAAAATAATTCATCCAGATTTTTTTTTACTTGCTGGATATGTAATTTGTCTATCTCAATAGCTTATATTAAGATATTATTTTTATTTTTTAATTACAATTGTGAAGACCAATTACACATTGAAAAATAACATGAACTAAAGTCAGAGGTGACTTTATTGTACTTTGACTCAGAGTTCTCTTTTTGGTGTGTTTTTACATATTTAAGTTTGTGGAGTTGCCACAGAACCTTATTTTTTCAATGAAAACATTCCAGCATGCACTATTTTGATATTCGGCTGTAAAATAACACCAAACGATGATCCTCTCTGCCATTATGCAGCCAGCAGTTCACATATGAGTAATGTAACTGAGCAGCTACACTTACAGTCCAGCAGGGGAGGGGGAAGAGGGGGTGCACACAGGTGAAGTAAGTGAAGGGAGTGTACATAGAGAAGAGAAACTGAAACTTAAGCGCACAAGTATCAATAAGTACCAATGCCAATGTTGGTATTGATATATCAATGTTTTGGATCGCTCCACCCACCAATCTGCTGATAAGAAATCCTGGTCAGGATGTACATATGTACCAACATGTGCAGGCATGAGGAGCTCAGAAGAATCATGATACATGTTTGGGTTGTCTGCTATAGTTGGCTCCACTTGTCAGGACCCTGAACCTCAGACTGTTTTATTAATTCATGGCATCAGTTTTACATTTTACAAAGCTGTGTAGTAGACCACAACATCAACTCAATGTGAATAAAATGAACAAGGATGTTTACATCTGTTCTGAGGTAAGTCACCTTGAAGTGTCTGTTTACATGCAGCACAGTCTCATCAGAGTCAGCAGAGTGAGACTCAGAACAGGATTACAACTTTAATGACTTTTTGGCTCATGATACGTTGTTTTGTTCTGATGCAGCTCTTTAACACTGGTGTGATAGCTTAAAATAACTGGTGAGAGGAGCGGTCATGGTGATTGTGTCCACATGCTCCAGCATGAAGTGTACTGTGCAGAAGCACACCTCTTTGAAGTGTGCCAAAGAGGAGAAGTGAACCGTACTCAAGCACGGAATGCCTGCGGTCACACTGGCCAAATGAGCTGGTCTTTATGTTTGGCCAGTGTGACCGCTCCCAAAGTTTCATCTTGTAACTGAAGCTTTTTATGGACCTTCTCAATAATAAAATGATTCATATCTCCCTCCAATGTGGAGTTCAGACCCTTTTAGTGACTTCTAGATGATATGTGATCTTTGTCGCCAGAAATCATCAATGACCTCCTGTGAAATGTCTCCTACTGTGACACCTGCCATAGTGCCTGACACTAAATAATCAACCGTTGTCGCAGTTAGTGGAGGGGGCGGGGCTTAGCCAGAGGTCAGTTAAGAAAAACTGTCTCTAGTAAGAAATGTACAAGGACAGATCTGCATGTGAATCTTTTTTCCAGAAAGTAAACCAGCCTCCTTCCTCTCAACTCTTACCCGTGTGTTCACAGTCTGATGCTTACTACTCATAAGTTAAAGTTCTCACTGTGAGGCTTTCTCCGCTCCAAACGGCATCATCAGACATCATTTCAAACTCCGGTTGGTTTCCTAAACATCTGCTTCTGCTGGACAGATGTGTCCCTTTTCTAATTCTTTAGTCACACTGTCACTGTCGATGGCGGCAACCATGGGAACCAATCAGCTTCACTTAAAACCCATGACTTTTATTCTCGCTCACACACACACACACACACACACACACACACACACACACACACACACACACACACACACACACACACACACATTGTCTCATACACACACACACACACACACACACACACACACACACACACACACACACACACACACACACATTGTCTCATACACACACACACACACACACACACACACACACACACACACACACACACACACACACACACACACACACACACACACACACATTGTCTCATCCACACATACCAACGTACTCTTCTTTCTGCTCTCCAAAGTAAAGAAAGAAGGTACGGTCATGCTGTGTAAGGTTTCCATTTAGCATTTCAGGCTGGTGTGAGTATATTATGTTGAGTTGAGTGTGTGTGTGTGTGTGTGTGTGTGTGTGTGTGTGTGTGTGTGTGTGTGTGTGTGTGTGTGTGTGTGTGTGTTTGTGAGTGTGTGTGTGTGTGTGTGTGTGTGTTTGTGAGTGTATTCACTAAACAGCCATATCACTGAAGTAGTCTAAGGCCTGGAGCCATGCTATTGTGCAGGCTATTGGATTAAGTGAGCGCATGCTAATAGACATGCTCAGGCCTTTGCCAGGGTCTTACACTGACAGACACACACTCTGCTTCTTTCTTTAACCCCCCCCCCCCCCCCCCCCCCACACACACACACACAGAGCCAAAATGCCTGAGTACAAGGCTATGTGCTTGGCTAATTGTGTGCAGTTTGCTCTCTGATTATGAAATGCTGTTTTGAGCTCAAGGCAATGTTTCTGCCTCCAAATCAACATCAGCATGTTACACACTTCATTCTGTTCATATAAATGAACAGGACCCAGGCACAGGACCATGCTCACTTATCACAATTCAACTACTTCAAGACTTTTATTAATTTAATAGACCTTTACCTGAAGTTTCGGTTATACAACTTTAATTAGACAAACTGAATTTAAAAGTTTCATTTGCTAAAACAGGGCCACAAAGCTTAGAACTCTGTCTGTGGACTCTCAGCTCCTTGGTAACTTTATTGCTATATTCACTCCTATTTAAACAGAGTACGATTTTTTTCCAGGGTTAAAGCCAAAAGGTGAAATGTATTACAATCACAAAACATGTTTTTTGTGAGTAAATCCCTGCATGAGAAAGCTTATTGCTGATAATATTAATCATCAGGTGCTTGGAATTCAGAAAAACGTCCCCCGCTATTTATTGTTAATGACTTTATGTTGGGTTTTAATTCATTATAGTACTAATAGAAAATGTAATATCAAAGCTTACGTGGTGATTTAGCTGGATAAATAAAAAAGGTTAACGTTATTCGTGGGTTCTTTTAGTCTATTTTATTTTATAGACAACAGTGTGATCCTGTTCTGTGTATTTTTGTTATGTCTCCTTCTGTTTTAGTTGTCAGCAGTGACTCAGTGAAGAACATCACAGCTTATTAGCATGAGCATTAAACGCCCCGCCCCCAACTTTGACGAGACACTAACTGTATCTATGACAGACCCTGAGTCTCTGGAAAACTGGTTGATTTGGTGTCTAGTGATCAAGTTTAACACAATTCATCAAAGGTGATTTGAAAAAAAGAAAAAAACTGAAAAAAAGGAAAGTTTGGGTTTGACTTTAGCTAAAGATCAGTGACCTGCATGTGGTGGTTTCTGGTGTTTTATTTGTTATTTTCTCTCAAATATACGCCACTTCTTCCGCCCACTGAGTCCATGCTTTGTGTTTCAACACTGTTCAGTTTGACACTCCAGACATCACCTCATGGTGATCTGCTTTATTCTCTGACAAACACATCAAATTAAATGCTTCAAGAAACAAGTTCATTTTTTTTTCAATGCACCAAAACATCAGAGTCACTGCAGGTAGAGAGAGTCCCCAGTAACATGACCTGACTCCAACGTGTGTGTTTATATCATGTTTATGAGTGTGTGTGTGTGTGTGTGTGTGTGTGTGTGTGTGTGTGTTTATCTCTGATTCACATTGAGGTCTGTTCTGTAGTTTTGTCTTTGCTCACTGAACAGGAACACTTTAAAGGATGTTTTCTTCATTGGATGAGATGGGCTTCACGTCGCTACTATTTGTTTGTCCTCTTCCAGCGGCGCCCCCGCCACTAAATGTCTCTCTCCAGACGCCACTGTGGAGGAGGAGTATGCCCTACCACTTGGAAAAAAAATACATTTTCCCACAGGCCACAAAGAAGTTTGCATATGTCACTGGAGAACAATAATTTTGAGTTTGTAAGAAACACAGTAAGATTCAATACTCCTGCTCTCCCTTAGGCTGGAAAGTCTGAAACAGTTAACAGACAACAAAGAGGGAGGCTCATTTCTTTGTAGTGTTACTGTTTATCAAAAGTTGTCTCATATCCACAGAGCGCCGGACACACAAAAACCTTTTATCTGGAAACAATGTTGATTTTATTTGTTCAGCTAATTAACCAAACCTCAGGTCAGGCTGAGGAGTTGGTGTGAGTCAGGAGAATGAGCCAATTACCTTAAGTAGGAGGATCTCAAGACAGCGACAGAAATACAGATTCAGCCCTCCTGCGTCTGCTCTGGACTGCAGACATCTGTGGTGTGGGTGTTCACTTTGTTTCATGCACTAACATTCATCAACCCCTGCTGATTCACAAGTCTCATTATACCTCTGACATGTGGGGCCTTGAAGAACCACACAGAGACGGGGATCCAAAGGACAGCACAGACAGAAAACAAACTGCTGGAGCTTTCTCTGCTAGTGGATCTGACTCTGAGGTCAAGCTCATTTTCATGTGGTGATCTCAATATAAGTCTGGATTCAGAGCCAAAAAATGTAAATGTCATTCATTTCTTTTATAATGGGGCACCATAAAGACCTGAGACACAGAAGTCTGAGAGTTCAAACAGCGAGAAGGTGTCGATATAAATGCGGTACAACATCGGACACTTTTCTAGATACACCTGTTCAACTGCTCGTTAACTCAAATGTCCAGTCAGCCAATCACATGACAGCAAGGTGGTCTAACCTGGTGGAAGCACAGTGGACCAATGGAAGTGTAACAAACGTCGGTATGATATCAGCACAGTGAGGTCAGCTTTATGATGGCAGTGCGGGGTGTATACTGTCGGCCTGCTTCATGTCAGTATAGATTTTTACTGACTATTTTTACTTGCTGTGGTTTACTGTCGTATTCCCCTTCCACATGCTGTGCACTAGGCTGTTCTCAGAAACCATTCTAGTCAATCAGTGCTGCGGTCTGTCTCCGATGCGTGCTACCAACGGCTGCTCATGGTTGTTCCGCTGCAAGTCTGTTTTTCCTGGAGTGCGCTGCAGAGTCGCGTCAATCTCCACAGAGCAGATCGTACCAAACAGGAAAACAGACACGAAAAACGATCAGAGTATCCAGTCATTTCAAAATAAAGCACCATGTTCTGGCTCCTGATTGTAAATATATCCTTATATTTAAAAACTGGCACAGGGCCAGCAGTCATCAGCGGGTCAGATCCAGAGGAAATCTGACGCCATGGACGAGGAAAAGTTTATATTGGAGGCGGAAAACCAGATAATTATATACGATACAACACATCCTTTATATAAGGACACCAACAGAGACTAAAGGGGAAGGACTGAAACTGCTGAAGTTTTGGAGGGCCAGGTGAGTTTAACAGACTAATTAATTATTATCAGGTACGTTGTCATGGATGTGGAACACGATGAACGTATTTAATATTCCTGAATTAAAATTCCCATGGGTATTTTAAGGAAACACCTGAAAATTACTTGAAATTTTCCTCCCCTTTGAAACCCTAGATGTTTGTCCATCGTCTCTCTTCACCGTGGTGTTTGACTCTTGGTTCAGTGTGCGGTGTGCTGTTTGTGTCATTGATGAACACACACAGACCCTCAGAGCACTGACTCACAAACAGTTTAACCTAAATCAGAGGTGAGGTGAACTGTGCCCGTAGTTTCTGTTAGTAACAGCAATAGATCGACATTATTCAAATGCCAAAACTTTATTAATGCACTGTCACAGAGCTCATGATCCAATTAAGGATCAGATTTAAATTGAAGTGTTGGAACTCTGGGTTTCTCTGTGTGTTTTGTTGCTCCTAAATGTAGATTATCAGACATGTATGGAGAGTCAGAGCTTTGATCCAACAGTTGTTCTGTATGGACGGAAATCCCAAGATCCAGATGTAGAGAAAAGGATGAAAAGCTTTGCTGCAGGTTGTGATATGAAAATGAGTTCATTGCCTTTATAGAGCTAACAGTGAGCACATTATGGTAATATCAGCAGCAAAACACAAGGTGAGCTTTGTTTCCTTTTTGAAGACTTCAGAGTTGAAGTAAGATCACAGCACTTCAGTTACTGCTGCTTCATAAACTCACTCCTCCAGACAACTGATGGCTGAATATCGGGGGCAGGACTCGGTAAGAACTGATCTTTTGTGTAGCAGCTTTTAAGTTTTAAGATGATTAAATTTATTCTACATATCCAGGGTTTTTCTGTGCACATCGTTTGAAGCTGGATATGGACGTCTTCTTCTTCTTCTTTGACCTGAATGTAAAGCTGGCTGTGCGCTGCAGAGTCAGGTGCTGCTGCTAAAGCTCAGCAGGTCTGTGCAGCGTTTTCAGTCAGAAACATCAGAAGAAACAAACTACTGGTTTAACTCATTAATGAAAAAGAAAAAGTGATACTTTTTTTTTGTCAAACTGTCCAGCTCTGTGATGACACAGAAAGTTGTTCGTCAGAGTAAAAGCCAGATAAACCTTGACTCAGCCTGAACTTTTTCTTCAGTCTTTATTCATCCACAGATCGTGAACTCAGCCTGAGCACACCTAAAACTCATTTCCCATCTCTGCATGCTGCCAGCTCCTCTTGACTCCCTTCACCACTCTGAAAACTCAACACAACCTCAGTGATCAACAACATGAGAGCGGGCGCGTACTGGTGAAACCCTTGGATTTATGTCAGTTGCTACTGAGGATGAGCGTAGTATGGCCCACAGAGAGAAAATAGATGATAATTACATGACAATCAAGTGCGTCAGATAATACTGAGAATCCAACGAAGCATCATGGGAGAACTAAATAAACTTCAAGCACCAGCAGACGCAAATTTTATATAGAGACAAGCTATAAATGTGTCCCTGTGGAAGACAGGAGTCCCTGGGATTAAACCCAAAGACTTCTAAAGTGAGGTTGGACGCAGTAAGACAGTCATTTTGAATTTCTTCAAAGATCCTGAGGGTTATGGAACAAAAAAGTCAAAAGGTAGACCCAAAACCATTTCACCAGCCCTGAGCTGGAGGATCTGATTGGCTGTCTGTCAGGACACGGGACGATCCTGGACCCAAATAAAGGCCGTTACGGGTGCTGCCTGCAGCCCAATAACCATCAGACGGCGTCTGAGAGAGAAGAGCTTTAAGAAAAACAAACCTCTTCAAAGGCCTCGTCTCCTTCAACGCCACAAAATCACCCGTTTGGACTTTGAAGAGAGCAGCAAATATGGGACACTGAAAGAAGGGAGAAGTTTTTATTCTCTGAAGAGAAAAATATGTCCTCTTGATGGTCCTGGTGGCTTCAACATTCCTGACATGATGAAGAGATCTCACTGGAGATGTTTTCAAGGCAGCACAGAGGGGGCGCCATCATGATCTGGACTGCTTTATCCTGCAGTGGAACAATGGAGCTTCAGGCTGTCCAGGGCCGTCAAACGGCGGCTGGTTATGTGTAGATGTTGCAGGGGGGGCATCCTTCATGACTGAGGGCCCTGGTCTGTGTGTTAATGACTGGGTTTATCATCAGGACAACGCTGCAGGTCACAATGGCTGCCTGACAAAGGACTTCTTCCAGAGGAATGAGCTCACTCTTTGGACCATCCTGCGTCTTCCTCTGATCTAAATCACTCTGAGAACATTTGGGGATGGATGGAGAGGGAAGTTTACAAAAATGGACGTCAGGTCCAGACAGTGGACGCCCTCCATGAAGCCATCTTCACCACTTGGAGCAACGTTCCCATGAGCCTCCTGGAAACACTCACATCAAGTATGAACAAACCAATTTTTGAAGAGATCAACAAAAACAGTGGAGCTCCTCATTATTGGGGGAGGGGCTCAGGTTTCCTCAAGCTGTGCTCTTAAACTTTTGATCAGCCGTTGAACAGCCTTTCACCTTAATTGTTGTTTGCAATAAAATACGTACTCTTTTTTTTCAACCCGATTTATTCTTCTTGCATATTGAAACTTTTAAAAAAGAAAAAAAAAGATTCTCACTGGGTTTTATAAAAAGGTGCTCCTGCCCTTTTTGTTGAAGTGTCCTTCAGAGTTAAGCTTTATGTAGAGAAGACATAAAATCTTTGATAAATATGACCAGAGGAGGGACACAGATTACAACAAAACATCTGTACTGAAATAAAGGCTGATTAAAGGTCAACAGGTCCACTGAAATAAAAGCTGGAAACTCAACAAGGTCCCATCACCTCCTCTCCAACATCTTCCCTTTGAAAGGCGATACAATAGACACACTTTGCTGCAGCACAATGCAGAGGTTAGTGACTCTTCACACACACACGCAGCGGAGGATAGTAGTATCCTGCAGAGTGGCCATTCACCTCTCAGTCACACACACACACACACACACACACACACACACACACACACACACACACACACACAAACACAAACACACTCCCTCCCTGTGAGTTCTGTTTCTTGACCCTGACCACTTCTGCCACCTTAACTTCACCTTAACACACACAAAGCAAAGAGCCGAGTGTGATCTCAGTCAGCAAACACACATTTTAAATGAGTGAGTTTCCTGATAAAAATGGTGAACAAAAGTAGAGCACCAGAATGTATAAATTAATATGAACAAATGAATGAATGAATGAATGAACGAATGAATACATTTTCTGTTCTGTCCTTTTTTAAAGCACGTTTTGATGTCTGTTTTTAAGTTCCCATAGATATGCAACCTCTAACAAGATGGAACAATTCAAGTGTTACTTTAACACTAGCAAGACTGGAGTTTTTGGGTACTCCTTTAAGAACTGAAGAGGGATCATTTGATGCCCTGCCCTGGAATGCGGTGGCTGAGCAGTCCCTGTTGTTATTCTAATGTGCCACTAATTGCAGGCAGCCACATGCTGGGAGTACAATGCAAGGTGTGAAATCTAAATGAGGCCTTTGTCTTCTTGTGATGTGACTCTGAGGCTGAGCTGATTCTGAATCTGATCTATTTGAATGACATCAAATTAGTATATATATATGTATATATTGCTACAAACCCAGATAAGTTTGGTATCAAGTTTTGGGTGGCTTGCGACTTGAAGTCAAAAATATATCTGCAATGTCTTTCCATATGTTGGCAAAGAACCCGGTCATCCCAAAGAGGAGAGACTGTCCGAGAATGTGGTAATGAAGTTGATGGGACCATTTCTGGACCAGGGCAGAACTGTCACGACGGACAATTTTTTTCACCTCCATCACACTTGCAAAAAAGCTGCTTGGCCGGAAAACGACCCTTCTTGGGACACTCAATAAGATTCACAGAGAAATTCCCCCTTCGGCTCGAGAGACTTAATGCAATAAGTCCGGCACTCCGGTGTTTTCAACGACTGACGCCACTCTGACAGTGTACGCAGCCAACCGGAAGAAGACGGTTTACGTAGTATGCACGGTGTGGTTCAGACTGAGGACAGCCACAAAAGAAAGCCAAGCACCATCACCCAATACATAAAAAGATAAATATGTGGTTATCCAGCATCAAGCAATGCAGAATATTTACAAAAAAAAAAACAATAACTTTCAAGCTTTCAAGAGGAAGATCGGAGTCAGAAGCAATGAAGTTACAGTTACAGTTGCTGGAAAACCTAGTTCTTCCTTTTTGGGAAATGACCCTTGGTTAGGTGAAATCCATGTAAAACTGTAATTCACACCTCTTCTCCCCCCTCCCCCCAGAGCAGCTCCTCTGACAATTTGCATTCAACTTCCAGCAAGAAGCTGCCACATTATTAGCATACTGGACAGACCACATTCCATGGCAGGGGGATCAAATGACCCCTCTGTAGTCACCAAAGGTATAGGGATCACATGATCCCTCCTTAGTCCTTCTAGTGTTAAAAAAAGAGCTGCTGGTGCAAACATTAGGTGCATGTAAAGCTACTCTTTACTTGCTCACCCCGCTGAGTGAACAAGCAGAGGTCTGCTGCTAAGCCTCTCCTTGAGTGCATTACTTTCAGTGCAACACCTTAAATCTGACCTGGAGGACGCTCTCATTTCAATCATTCTGTGCAGCTTGTTGCTGTCTATATCGTGCTGCACTCTCCCGCCTCCCTGCAGAGTGCTCACCTGTAACATGGATTGAAAATCAGCAGAAACTTCTGCTTTTTATGATTTATGAATATCTCGGTGCATGTGATTAGTGCACAATCCAGTCTGTAGGCTTTATTTCACATTTTGTCTCAGTCTTCTCTGCTGTTTTCTCCTCTGCTTCAGAAACGCTTTCACCCACTGAGAGCCCTGCTCACCACTCTGAACAGTTTTTCACCCTCAGGGCTAAAAGCTTTGTAATTAACCTGTGTCTTAACCAAGATCAGCAGCCTTACCTGCAGGGACTTCCTGTAAAACCTCACCATTTAAAAACCTTTATTAGAAATTAGAGAAACTCTTTCAAGGAAGCTTTAAGCTTGGCCTCTGGTCTTAAAATCAAGTGTGGTCATAAAGTGGACATGAACTTGAATCAAGCAGCTTTCTTACATTATACAGTTACTCTTTGCTGTCTTGCTGCATGTCGGTGTGAGAGAACACAGTGGAGTGTGTGGATGGCAGACTGAGGTCCCTTTAAACTGTTACAGTTTCTTCTCGCTGGTTGTTACAGCACAGCTTTATGGGGGCTGGTGAGGGGGGACACAGAGTATTGTAGTGGTGTTTGGGATAGGAGTGGCTGGAAAGAATATGCACACCTGTTCTCTCACTTCCACCCAGAACAGCAGTCAATTAACAAAACAAGTTACGATATGTTTTAACTCCCAGTTTTACCCATTATCTCTATGACCAAATAGATGGTAAATAACTGCCAAAGGTTCCTGCAGTAACATTTTTGAGAAAAGGAACTAATTTTTTTTTTTTTTTTTTTTTGAAACAATTATAGTTTGTTAACACGACATTTTGGTGAGGCCTTTATTTATTCTTTAATTAGCTGATTCATTGCTGTTTTCTTGGGATTTAACGTGTTCATGCGTGTCATGTGTTTAGCCTTGTAATGTAAACATGTTTAAAAAAACAGAGTTGATATAAAAATGTATATAAAAAAAAAGAATGAAAATGTTAATGCTGTTCTGTAATACATCAGACCTTCAGCAGAGAACATCTGAGTGTATGGGAATGGATATCCATGCTGTGATTGGCTCATTGTGTTTGAGGGCGGGACTTAGCTATAGGTCAGTTGGTCTATGTTAAGCCAAACAAAACTTCACAGGAAATTGCTGTAGGCTTCATCTACCAATGACACAGTGATTTGGTGTCCCCAAAAATATTGCATTGCCCCCCTAAAACTAAATCACTGTAGATCAGCTGAAGCAGCTTAAACTGACCGTTGGATAACACATTGTGCAGTTTGATATAATAAAACTGTTAATTTACCTCAATATTAATCATTGTTCAGCAAACTTCTAGGAGACAGGACATAAATTACGTGCCGAGTATTTCAGCGACAGCAGTGTTAGTACAGGGAGTTATCCTAAATGTGAAGGGACTTATGGTGGAAATACTAGAGTGAGAATGATGGCAGAAAGACTAAAAATAAAAAAAAAAAAAAAAGAGAGAGAGAGAGGGATTAGTGCCTGTGAGTAGAGAGAGGAAATCCTCGTCTTTGCTGTGCAAACAGGTGAGAGAGTGACGGCGAGAGGGAACGATTACAGGGGGAGGAAAATAAGGAGTCAGGGAGGAAATCTGCTATCCTGCCTTTGCTCTGCAAACAGAGGAGTAGCTCAGGGGCTTCAGGAAGAGAGGGACAGTCAGAGAGAGAGAGAGAGAGAGAGAGAGAGAGAGGAAGAGGGGGATGAAAGGAGGAACAAAGAGGGAAAACAACAAAGCAGAAGTGAGAGTGAGGCGTTTAAAGACAGAATGAAGATTCAGCATATGACAGAGGCCAAGAGTGACGTGCCGGGGGCTCACTGAGCAGACTCCTTTTTATGCACAGACACGAACACCTGACTGACAGACAACACTGATAGGGAGCGATACTACACACACACACACACAGAGAGAGAGAGAGAGAGAGAGAGAGAGAGAGAGAGAGAGAGAGAGATTATGCAGTGATGTACACCTTCCAGTGATAGGGTGGTATTACATATTACAAGCTGTTAAGTCTGCAGTCAGAACAGATGTTTATTCATGACGAGCGCGGGAGGAGAATGTCAGGGCGTACCTGCTGCTCAGCCTATACACACACACACCACAGAGTGTGTATTCAGAGGGACGTCAGAGGTGTTCACTGACTGTGGAGCAAAAAGATTTAGAGCTCATTCTTCAGGTTGGCTGACACATTGGTCACATGAGTCCCGCCTCCTTTAAATATTGTAATGACCTGAATACAGGACGACCCCGATTATAGGACGACCCCCCCCAAAACCCTTTACAAGATCAACCTTCAGAAAAAGACTCTGATACAAAATTAACTTTGTTTAAAGATTTTTTTTTAAATTGAAATTCAGAGAAAACCATTGAAATGATTGAGAGTGCTGCACGGTAGAGCAGTGTTGGTTCACAGCAAGAAGGTCGCTGGTTTGAATCCCAGTTTGGACACAGTGTGCCTTTCTGTTTGGAGTTTGCATGTTCTCCCAGTGCATGCATGGGTTCTCTCCAGGTATTCTGCCTTCCTCCCACAGTCCAAAAACATGCTCATCAGGTCCATTGGTGATTCTAAATTGCCTGTAGGTGTGAGAGTGTGAGCATGAAAGGTTGTCTGTCTCTGTGTGTCAGCCCTGTGATTGGCTGGAGACCAGTCCAGGGTGTACCCCGCCTCTCACCCTAAGACAGCTGGGATAGACTCCAGACACCCTGAACAGGATAAGCGGGATAGAAGATGGATGAATGAATGAATGAATGAATGAATGAATGAATGAATGAACAGTTGTTTAATGTCTTTGCTGCATTGATCATCATGATCTAAAATTAACATCATAACTTCACCTCAGTTTTCTGTTAACTTGCCCAGCTTTTGTCTCTGCTGTGATTGGCTGATCACCACAGCCACAGTGAGGTTTATTTATCTCTCCCTTCTGCCATCTTTTTATCTCGCCATCTTTACCAGTTTTTAAGTAGTTTTTGTTTGTCCTGAATACCCCAACACATTCTCAGAGTTGAATTTCCAAGTCAATTAAATACAGTTTCAAGGTAAATAAATTAAGTTTTAAAAACTCAATTTCAGATCATGATTTTCTAATTCAGTTTAGTCATTCAAATCCAGTTTCTAGAGGCACAAATCTCAGACCATAGACCAAGCCTGAGTATGTACTCCAGAGGCTTCAAGAACAGCTAATTTAACTTGGGTGCGGTGGTTAAGATGTTAAGACTTCTTACCTTGTTATTCTGACAGGTTTTCAGACCTCAGCATGGTTGTGTGATTAAGACCTCATCCTCTCTCTCCTGGAAATGTGGTTCACTCAGAGACGTGATTTTGAAAAAGACATTCTAATTTTTCTTCTCAGCTAAAGTGAGTGAAGGAAAAAAAAAGAAAAGAAAAACAACTTAGGATCAAATTATGAGTTTGCTCCAAATCAAATCACACTCTATTGTTCAGCATTATAATCCTTCCTGGAATGGCTTGTTGTCATCAGGGTTCAGACTGGACAGCATTGTGTCAGAGAGGAGGAATGCACACCCTTAACAAGGTTAGGTCAGAACAAAGGGAGCTGAACATTTCCAGAACCAGCAGTCGCTCAAATTTAACAACTGGGTTATTTAATGATTCACTCTTCAGATTTGCTGTCAAGCATGGCAGGACGTTTTGGATTCTGGCACTTCAAACTGATTGCTGCTTTCAGAGCACACTGCGCTAAAATTCAGTCAAAAACACAGTCATAGCATGTCTGTTATTTGTTTATTCTAGTCTTTTCTTTTCTGCCTGTTGACAGGCACCTTGTTTGGTGACCTGACAGTGGCACTCACTAATGGAGTCTCTCCCTGAGTGTCACCACACACACACACACACACACACTCACACACACACACACACAGAAAGTGCAGCGGAGAGAACACGACTTTTGATTGCACTTCACCGCTCCACTGGTATTGCCAAATTGCCACCTTTACCCCTCCTCCCCATCCGTCTCTGCCTCCCCATGTCTCCTCCTGTCTGTGCGTGTCATCTAAAACCAAACAGGGGCGAAGGACAGTGAAGGACACGGCAGAACACAAAGGTCAGAACACCACAGCACATCCGGAGCCGACAGTTACACACTGCTGAAGCTGGCTGTAAACACCAAAATGTGCCAAGACAACTGAGAGGGAATCTGAAGTCAAATCAGGATTTCAAGTGTGACAGCAGCGGTGACAACAACTGGCAATCAAAGCTGCTCTCTTATCTTACATGTATGCATCTGTTCACGCTCTGTCTTCATCAACATGCACAGAAACTTACATTAAACACAAAGCAGCTGCTTGATAATGTAGAGAGTGAAGGTGACAAATTAGGGCTTCCTATTTACAGAGCTGCACTTTAACATCAAATATTGATTCAAACATGGTTTGATATTTCAGTATGACTCTTATTTGGTTTATTATTATTATTATTATTATTATTATTATTATTATTATTATTATTATTATTATTATTATTATTATTATTATTATTATTATCTTTCTGTTGAAACTGGACTCAGTAAGATGTTTATCCATGAGAACAGCTAACTCTTCAGCCCTCTGAAAGTCATGTTCCTCACACTGAAGAGAGTGTTTTCACACAAAAGGCCAAACGTCCTCCAGACTCTACACAGTCCAGTTTCCTTATTCTTTCCAGTCTTCAGAGGAACCATGACCTGGATGAATGAGCATCTACATTACGAACAGACAAATTACGAACCAGGGGCAACAACCAGCCCTTTGGGCATCCCTGTGTGCCTCTGTCAAGTATGCTGTACATGCAGCACAACAGTGTTGCTTTTATTTTGAAAAATGTGAGGTTTGCAAGTGAACAGCGATATTCTTGTGTGATTTCCAGTGATGAAATTCAACAAATCTAGATCCAGCTCCTCCATCACTGATGATCAGCTCTCACCTGTCCTTTACGTGGCAGATTTCAGTGCTCTTGTTCAAGCCAAAGGCAGACTAGATTTTTCTCACTGAAGAGTTCAAATGAAGTGAAAAACATTCAAGTTATTGTTTTTTTTTTTGTTTTTTGTTTTTTTTTTTTTGTATAGTTGTTATAAAGGTTTTCAGTATTTGTGGAGACTAACAAGCCAAACCTAAAATGAAACACTAATGCAATGATTGTTTTTGTTTTTACTGTTTATTACTTCTGTTGTCGTATTTCCCTCTTTGACCTGCACCACAATTTCACACATTTACAGAGTATCTTTTTTTCTTCTGGTTATTAGTAGTAGCTAACGAAATATAAGTAAGTGTTTTTTACAATGGTAAAAAGTTAGTATTGAGCAGAAATAAGTTCATGTTGTAGTTGGTGTGGCCCTCTGACACAATTCAGGTTCCTCATTTGGCCCCTCATAAAAATGAAGTGCCCACCCCTGATCTTCATGGCCTGATAGTTAAACTGATAAATGAAAGAACCTGTGAGAACCTGTGTCCGAAGTGATTGTTAGCCATGGCCTCTCCCCATGTGCCTTGCAGGATCTGCCACGATTGGCTGATTGGGAGCTGTGGGGCCAATGAGGGATGAGCAGGAGTTTAAGAGGCTGGCATCCTTTAAGAGGATCAGACAGATGCTTTGCTCTGTTCAGATTGTTGTGTTGCAATCAAAGGATCACATCCAGTTCAGTGAGTGAGTTATATTGTCTAAACCAGTATTTCTCAAATTGTGGTCCGCAGACCACTCGTGGTCCACCAGCGCCTCCTAGTGGTCCGCCTTGATAGTGAGTCTTTCTTTTCTTTTTCAAACAGACATCTCATTCTACTTTTTTTCTACCTTTAAATTCATCTCTCACAATGAATATTTGAAAAACAAAAAGTCTTGAAACCATAAATATTCTGTCATAGAAATGATCCCATCAATCCTTTCAAAATTTCCGATCACATCAACCGAGCCCTACGTGACCCTGGTCCACAGTCTGTACTGGACCTTTTCTGTTTGAGTTGTGGAGACTTTGTTCTCCAGTTGGCAGTCCATATGTGTGAATAGTCCTCTATTAAGCCTGAGGTCTTTGGATTCTGTTGACTCTTTAAAAAAAGCAGCTGAAGTCCATCTGCTCTGACAGACACTTTGAAAGCATGTTGCGTTGTATCTCCGAGCTTGTGCCCCACGTCTGTTTAGTTTCATGCTTCATCTTCAGTTCTTCTTTGACTGAATTTTTCTGATATCTTATCATCACTTCACACATTGTGTCTGTTAAAGATGCTACATTAATAAAGTTTTTGTCTCCTCATGGAGTAAAAAAATCCCTCCAAAAAGATCCCAGTGCAGTCCCTTTGTCATTGAAGGGTTAAAAAAAGAGGAGCTGAGAAATTGTGTGAAATCTGTTCTGTTTTTAAGGATTTATAAGCTGGGCTATTTTCAAGAGCATCTGGTGATCATGAACTGTCAAAGCAGCAATCTATGTAAGCAGCATGTTTCACAAAATTGCTTGGTATCCATGGTAACTTGTCCGCAGGTGACTGTGGGGATTTTCCTCCAAACATCAGGAAATGAAACGAAGAACAGGGATGTGATAATGTTGTAACCTGTGGCCTCGCTCAGCCTCTTCTTTATATGTTGTCTGTTTTTGAATTGTTTTTAATGCTGTGGCAGAGAGCGGGGGGGGGGGGGGGGGGGGTGTAGGGTATATATGATGAGGTTTCATGGGCAGTGATGTACAGAGCGGAGCAGAAAGGCTGGCTGTTCGCACCATGACAGAATCAGTGTTGTTATTTTTACTCTCATTGTCCCCAACTATTGGAGTCATCTATGACGTCTCCACTCAGTTTTCTCCTGAGCAGCTTTCCTCTGTGTCAGATATGTAGTTTAATTAAAAATGACCAAAAGATTGAGCAAAACAAGAATTTCCAAATTTAATATCAAGACATTGCCTTGATTCTTTTCATTGAACACCTTCAAACAGACAGACAGCTGTTGAATCAGCAGTTGTTGTAGTCATACAAAAATATAATGCACTCACTTAAACTCAATCCACAACAAGAATTATAGAAAAATTAAAGCTGCAAACAGCGATAAGCGGGCCCTTGCCCCCGTGCGCCCATCGGTGATGCTTTATGAAGGTCTGAAAGACTTTACTGAGCAGAATGGAGAAGAATATGTTGGGAAATCAGGTGGAGTTTTTAAACATAGAGTAAAACACATGACTCCCGTTGACAGTAGGGGACGCTGTAGTTTAAGGTGAAAACAAAAACAAAAAAACATCTAGATATACTCAGGCTGTGACGCTGAACGTGTGCGTACTTTGGTCCAGATCCAGTATTATATTTGAGAGCTATTAAGATTTGCATTTTGCCAAAAAAAAAAAAAAAGTCAACTTTGGCCGTTGTTTGTGGCCACACCCATTGAGTTACAAAAATGCTGTAATCACTTTTAATAGTCAATGCTTTGAGTACACCCAAATAAATAAATAAATAAATAAATAAATAAATAAATAAATAAATAAATAAACAAACAAATAAATAAATAAATAAATAATAAAGATGATCCGAGTTAAAAAAAAAAAAACAAGAAGATAGTTTGTTCAAATATGTGCTCTTTAAATTGTTAAAATCCCTTATTTAACTCAAAGTTCCATCTCCCTGTTCCATTTTTGTAGGTCCTGGCATGATAGTTATGCACAAAGCTTTTCAGGCCCATAGCTCAACGTTACCTAGGTGGCGCTATGGAGCATGGAGGAAAGCACTGGAATCATATATTTTTCACCATCACTTTTGTGCATGCTGAAGGCACGTTATTTGGGGTTAAAGACAACATGGAAGATGAAAAAAATAATAATCTTTAAGGTTACAATAGGGCTTAACTGACCCTTACGGTCAGACTTGAGCCCTAAAAAAGGAACACAAAAGAACAAGAACAGCAACCCCAGGCTGGCTCTCCACTCGCCCTCACCCCTCCATCAACCCAGCTGCAGTTAGGACTCAACCCAGCTGAGAGATGAGACACCAAAGGAGGTCAAAATGTTCCTAACCCTGCGTCCTCCAGCTCATGCACATTGTCTTCTTCCAAGGTCTGAAGGATTTAAACAATAAATGCAACCATGTAGAGTTGGTGGGAATGTGCTGAGAGGCTGGTTGGACTGTTAACGGTTCTGAAAATGTACCAAGTCTTGGGATCCTCCAGCTGAGGCTGTAAATGTTTGACGGCACATTTAAACATGGGCTTATGGTGTAAGAAAAAGAAATATAGCCAGACAGGGTCTAATTTTTATAAATCCAAAGATATTTTCATTATGATGAAAGCCACTTTGGAGAGTTGTACAGATTTAAATACATTATTAAATTGTGCTGTTTAAGTTTCAAATAAAAAGCTGCTTTAGTCAGTAGTATAACATTAGCTGTATGTTAATAGAACCACTTCCAGCATTTTGTTACCCAGCTCCAGTGTATTACATTTTAGGGGACACAGACTCACTCTGAGCCCTGAAATGAAAGTGAGGAGTCAGCAAAGCTCCTGTATTATAGCAGCACAAGTCCAGAATCCAGTCCCTGGAAATGATGGCGACAGAGTGAAACAGACAGGTGGAACAGGAACCAGGTATGAGAGTGGAGGGGGGCACAGATAAAAAGTGAGCTTGAGGTAAAGATTATAGATTTCCAAAAGCAGAACATGAAATGTGACTGAAGCCCAGCTGTGCTGCTGCTGCTGCAAGTGGCTGAGGGCGAAGTCATACTCTCACTTCTGTACCTTTTCCCATGCCCACTTGTTTTATTGATTTATTCCAGCTTTAGGTTTCATCTTTTCTTTAACGGACAGAAACACAGCCAACAACAGCAAGTGTGAAAATACCTGGATTTTGCTCTGTGTGACCAGGTGTTGGTGTTTAAATTCAGCCCCATTGAGATCATGGTTTGCCTAGTCAGCCCTGAGCCAGCAGAACCAGCCACACAGACACATTAAAATATACTCTCTTTCTCCTGAAATAGATGTTAAACAATGCAAGTTAGACACATTTTAAGTCCTTCTTTGAGCTTTTTTTGTTCTCAGTTAGAGCGCAGTCACATTGGTCAAACGTTCCGTGCTGAACTCAAGCATGATTGACCCCCTGCAGCGCAGCTCCTCAGCTGGTCAGTACAGCCCACAGTCACACTACTCCAACATGAACCAGACTTTAAACACAAGCATGGCCCGCCTACATCACCACAACACATCTGTTTACATGCAGCTCAGTCTCATCAGAGTCAGCAGAGTGAGACTCAGAGAACAGGATTACAACTTGAATAACTTGTGACT
Source organism: Labroides dimidiatus (assembly GCA_030710495.1). NCBI lineage: Eukaryota > Metazoa > Chordata > Actinopteri > Labriformes > Labridae > Labroides > Labroides dimidiatus. Next base: position 4,267,448 of record CM061145.1, read on the forward strand.
CATGATAAGTTGTTGTGGTCTGATGTAGCTCTTAAACACCGGCATTATTGCTTAAAATTACTGTTGAGAGGAGCGGTTGCAGAGATCTTGTCCACGTGCTCGTGCTCGTGTATGAAGTGTAACATGCTGAAGCACACCTCTCTGAAGCGTGCCAGAGAGGAAAAGTGAACTGCGCCCAAGCACCTAATGCTTGCGGTCACACTGGCCAAACGAACTGGACTTTATGGGCTGAACCGTGCTTGGGCACGGAACATTTGGCTGGTGTGACCATACCCTAAGAGAATTTGGCACCAATCTTGTGTCATTCAGTCGTTTTAAAAACAGTTGAATCAACGTTATGTGCATCATTTGGATATCACAGAAATAAAAAACTGTAACACTTCAAATATCAGATTGAAAGGGACACAATCCAAGCTGTTATGATGCTTGGACGTTTTTTATTTTTACCAAGAACACTCAGGGATTTGACAGAGAGAGGACGCAGCAGTGGTCTAGAAGCAAAGAGAGACAGTGAAGACAGAGTGCACCAATAATGAAAGCAAAGCCATGAATCAAAGGAATGAGAACTTATTAACACACCCACACCTCAGTACTGCTCTGCAGGAAGGGGGCCAGTGTTTGTTTTATCACCCTGAAATCTGCCTTCATAAGCTTTCTTTATGCGTGACACATCCACAGAGTCTGAATGACTCCATGTGGATGAATGATGTCATGAGATAAAGCCATAGATAAGAATGAGTAGATACGACACGTCGCTTTGAGCTGCATGCCTGAGGCAAGGCTAAGCTAGTGAGGGCAAAGTGTCACCAAAACACAAGACACCAAAACTAAGACAACAGGGATGCCTGCACATTGTGCTGCATGCAGTTACACAACTACACAACTATGCCGTACGGTTGAAACAAGGAAACTGGTAATAGCCTTATATCAGTTTTAGTGGCACATGTTTTGATGTTGGCCGCATAAAAATCTGTTGAGGAATAAGGAAGTTATGATTTATTTTCAATGTACATGCATTACCTTTAATGGGAACATTGCCCCTACCAAGATGGCTGCCACATAGGCACGTCACTTGGGCTTCTACAGCACGCTGATGTATCCAGTCTTCCATATATATATATATATATATATATGATTTTAGCAGCCTGGTCCTCTCGTGCTGTCCTTTTCAAGTGGAAAATTTTGGTGTCGTGCACATCCAAAAATTTCTGACTTCCACTCAGAGACGCACAGAGCAACAGGAGCTCCTAGTGTCTGAGGTACAATGATACCGGTGTCTATATGATTTATCAGACAGAGACCACTATAATAACCGTGTGATGAACAATTCCTGGCATGAAATTGCAGCCAAACTCAGCAGAGGAGAGGAATGTCTTGGACTCTGCCTGCTGTGTGTTCCTCGCTGTGTGTCACTACACTTTTAACTGGTATCACTGCAGGTTGAAAAAGAAAAGCAAAGAAACAAACATTTTTTTTTTTTTTTTTTTTGTCATGTAGGTCCTTTTATTTCATTATAAAGATTTGTTAAATCTGCTGCAGACGGAACAAGCAGAGGAGAGGTGGGGGTGTCACTAAGCCCCTTCATGCTCTCTGTTCAGTGAGCTGGTAGGTGTGGACCAAGAAACGAGGGCTCTTATTTTTGCAGACGTACTCAAAGGGTCAAAGTTGCTGTTGTTTCAGACTTGAATACAGAGTCAAGTTGCTAATTGGGCTGTAAACAATGCATCATGTGGAAAGGGAAGGCTTGTCTGAAGTTGTTTACTCAATGCTCAATAAGTTCTGTGATTGCATTTAGATCTTCACTGTAAGCCATATGTAATTAAAAATATCTTCTTTTGCAATATATATATATATATATATATATATATATATATATATATATATATATATATATATATATATATATATATATATATATATTTTTTTTTTTTTTTTTAAGTACAAAAGTACAATTTCCTGGGATGATGACTGCTATTCTCTACGTTTCCTGTATGAAACATGCTTCCATCCTAATAGATATTCTGCCTGACGGATCACATGCAAATGCTTCCCTGCTCCTCATTTAATCATCAGTGGCAGCTCAGTTAAACATTGTCCAACATGTGAGGGATTAAAGATCATATTCAGCTCTAAATATTTGGTCTATCTTTGGTTATTGGCAGGCTCACACTGTGGCCTTTACTCAGCTCATCACAGTGTGTGTCGACATATCTTTAGACAAACACACTCCTAATAACTCTCTCTCCCTCTCTCTCTCTCCCGCTCTCTGCTGGTTTCTATCTGAGAGCGGGCCGCAGCGGATTTCTACTCCACACTGTTCAAACAAAGCAGAGAAAGAAACCCAGCTCGACAGGGAAAGCCTGATATTAAAACCAGTTTCCCAGGAGCACAAATGTGCAGACACAGAAAAAAAAAAAAAGAAATAGCGTCACTGAGGAGAAGTGTTTTGTGATAAAATGTCTCGCTGACATATGGCAGCAATTAGCTCTTTGACCAGCACAGCTGACCTTGTTATAGGAAAAGGAAGGCATTTATGTTTACACTGTTGGGCTCTTATTAAAGACAGCTCTCTCATTTCTTTTCCCACCCAGCTGATTGGTCCTCCATCTGAATGTTAGCCTGATTCTGCTTGTTCCTCCTAGACTTAGAGAGGCATAAATGTCACACTGCAGAGTCATTCATCTGACTTACAGTTCCTGTTCCTGACAGAGGGAACAGAGGGAGTATTGGGTCAATGTTTAAGAAAACTCTTAGATGACACTTCATTTTAGCTGCTGTCTCTTTAAGGCTCCCACTCCACAAACCCATTTCCCTCTGATTGGCCAGCCCTCTGAGGGCCTGTTGGAGGCGGAGCTATGGGCAGATCTTAGTGTTTAAGGCCTGACCCTCCATGATCAGTTCACAGACAGATTCAGTGATTTCTACAACACATGAATAACAAGTGTTTTGAAAATTTGCACATGCTCAGTATGAACATCCAGCATTGTTACTTCATATCAATTGTGACTGTGTGTTTAAGTAGTTAGCCTTTTTCCCCTTTTTTGAGCTTGTCCGGAAAATCCCTGACAAAAGTTATTTTATTTCCTTTTATTAGTCGGAACACTTATAAAAAATACACAAATAATGCAAAAGTATAAAACTAATCCAACCTCAGCTTGAAATTTAATAATAATAATAATAATAATAATAATAATAATATTAATAATAATAATAATAATAATGAAAATGTGCAAACTACCAAACGATTAGTTCAAAAGTTCTATATTCACAAAAACAGCAATAACTAACAAAATCACATTTATGACATATGCAATTTTTGTTCTTTTTCTAAAGTTTTTTTTTTTTTTTTTTTCAAGAGAAGGAAAGAAAATTCAGTTCAGGTTCAGTTCAGTAAAAGAAAAAAAATAATTTCAGTTCAAATTCAATTAAAAAAAAAAAAGGAGAGAAGAGAAAAGAAAAAAAAAAAAAAAAAAAAAAAAAAAAAAAAAAAAAAAAAAGAACTTCTCTCAGAGGAGCCGTATCCTTAACACAGTCGATCAGTGTGAGTCAGTCACATCATCCAGTCATGTCAGTCTGTCATCCAGGGATCCAGTTATGGAGATTCCTGAAAACTGACTGAGAGCTTCTGAGCAAAGGGAGATCTTACAGAGGAGAGAGGCAGTTTTTCCTTTCTTCTTGTGGTCCGATGAGGGACTAACTACCCCAGTTTTTACAAACTATTGATCAGTGACTTCTTGTGAATTATTCAAAACTGCCTGCGCCTTCGACTGACGTCATTAAAAAATAAATAAATACATAAAATAAAAATAAAAAAACGGCCACCGAGCTCCCAGTAAGCTGTCTTCTGCCAATCAATAAGACCAGGGAGGAGCAGAATGAACCGGCTCAACACACACACACACACACGTTTAAAATACGAGAGAGCAGAGTACAGACTCTGTCAGTCAGATAATAATGATGTCCAGATGTAGTTTTTGTCCTTTTAATCCGATGTTACTGTCATCTATCAGACTGTAGAGCAGACTGTAAGCTGTAGACCATTTCAGAGCCCACATGAGCCAATCACAGTGCATATATTCATTCCCAAACACTCAGACACTCTCTACCCGGACATCCATTGAAATGCACTGCAGATAAATTAAGTCTTTAATGACCTCGGTTTAGTTGTAATGTACTGCTAATAAAAATGTCTTGAGTTAGTTCCAATCATATTTTCATGATGCAGATTTTTAAAGAAAAAACTTGTAGAACAACAGTTTGTTGGATGGCTGTGGGAGCCTTCGTAACTGATGCATTCAGCTGACATCAGGAAATCTAACTGCTTAACATGTTTTGTCATCAAGCTGACCTGTGTCCCAGTGTGTCAGTGTTTGATCCAGAACAGAAAGTTTGCTGCATGTGCATGCAGAGATGTGTTTAGAGAGATAAAGACAGTCCTCAGATTACTGTCCATGAGAGCCGTGCTGTCACCATCCGTTGAGGTAAATGTAAGATTTTCCAACCATTTCTGTGGCTTAAATGTTTTTTTTTTTTTTTTTTTTCTGTTTCATGAAGAGGAAAAGGCTCTGAGAAAAAGTGTGCGAGTAACACACTGTGTTTGACTTTCTTGTTATTGCCACATTTCACCTCAAAGCTGCTCTTGGAGTGTCCTTGGATGCGACCTCATTCCTCCTGAGACCTCATCTGTCATTTCTAGTAGAAGACGAAGGAGCGGTGGCAAAGGTGGGCTGGAGGATTTTTCTAAATGGACTCCAGAGAAAATCCCTTTTGATGGAGAGAGTTTGTCCAAAATAACAGGTTAATAGTGTCACAACACAACCAGCCTTGAGAAAAAAAAAAAAAAAAGTATTTCACCATAGGCTGTGGAGCCCCAGTTCATCCCTGAAGCAACAGTCTGAATCCAAACTTGGATTAGAATTAAGAAGTTAAGTCTTTGTAAGTGTGTACGCTGCTTACCTGAAATACTTCTGATTAAAACACGGAAACAAATGTCAAAAACAACTGAGTCGAAAGATTTTAAAATAGTTACAGTTTGATTTGTGAAAGAAGGTAAAGAAGACTGCGAGAAGAGATGGACTCTGACTGACGGGACATTAAACTATATGATTAAATATATCAGAATCTACAGGCTTACCCTTCATAGACAAATATCACTGAACACCTGAACACTGCCTGCATACACACACACACACACACACACACTCACTCACTCACTCACTCACTCACAAACATGATTGGTTGAGACCTTACATGTGAAGGCAGACACGTTTGTCTGTAGAAAGTTACAGCAATGTTTGTGTATGTCAAGTTGATGGCAAAAAAAAAAAAAAAAAAAAAAAAAATTCAACATTCCGGAGCAAAACTCACACGGAAATTTTCAAGAAACTTTCCTGAAATTGACTGGAAATTTTCCTTCCCCTTGCAACCTGAACAGGATGCCTTTCAGTGGGACATGTTGGACTGTGTGTTAACAGTCTGTCTGCGTGCTTTATCTGCTGAAGCTGGAAAAAACTGGGGACCTCAAGGCACTCAGTAAAAAGAAAGTCTGGAAGAGGCAGCAAAACTTCCCCCTCAGCCTTTGGCCTGCCTGACAGGTGCATTCCTGTGCTGCCTGTGCTGGTTACTTATTGCTCTGGTTGATTAAAAGCCACATTAACCAGACGTCCCTCATACAGCTTTACCTCCATCCACTCCATCAGAACACTGATAAACCGTGCTATGAGATCCCTTCCTGTTTTGGGCCTACTAAGTATTTGTTTATGGCTGATCAGTGTCAGTGTTAATGGGAGTGTGGACATGTCTGTGATTATGTGTTTGGGTGCTCAAACTTGACATAACACCCCTCCATTTATTTGTGAATGATCTATCATTATCATCCCGTACTTATGTGAGCTTCTCATGGTGTGAACTGATATCTGTGAGCATGAAAACAACCTTGAAAAAGTGAAGAATAACAAAGAAAAAATCTGAAAATGAAATATCTAAAAAATGGCTGACCAAAGGCAAACTTATCACATGTTCTCGCCCACTGCTGCTGCCTGACCGTGGCCTCTGGAGGACGGGCTGTCCTATTGGAAGGTTTGCTGTGTTTATGAACAGTTTCCTTTAAATGTTCCTCCTCTTCTGAGTTACAATGAAGCATCAACTCTGTTTTCCACCCAAGAGTAACACAATAAACAAAAATCTGCAGAGCTCTCTGTCAGGGTCTGATGTTCCAGCTCAAAATAATAAAAGAAAACTCTTTCTGGAGTTTGTAGATGAGGTCACTTTGCGTTAATACAGAAACTCTTCTTCTTATGAAACATTTGTCTGCTCCACAGCTGTGACTGACAAAGGCTCATCCTGTTTATCAAAGAATAAAACCCTGGAATCTTTAGTAATAATAATTAAAAAAAAAAAAAAAAAACAACAGTTAGTACAGGTCCACTTCATCTTTAATAGGAAAGGCTTAATTTAACCGATGTAAAACAGTAACTCAAGGTAAAAAATCTCTATACAAAGAACTATATGTTCTCCTACCAGAAATTACTCAGAGGCTTATGATAAAATGCAATTATTAAATTAGTGACAAGAGACGCAGAGTGCACTCAAGTCCCACTTACAGTGGACGGGGAACCATTTCATTCTTTCCACCATCCTCTGTGTGAAGGAGCCCGCGCAACTGCTGCAACATTTCTGAAAGCCAGGAAGAGGCAGGAGGCCTCACCGACACAGGGAACGATTCAGGACTGGGTTTTTATCAGCAAACATGAGACAAATAAATCCAGACGGTACAATGTATGAAACTTTAGAGGCCAAGCTTAGCTGTCAAACATATAATTAGGATATTTTTTAGCTAAATGAGCTTCTTACCTGGAAAGTATTTAACCTCTGGGCATTTTAAGAGGTCAGTTCTTAAGAAAAACAAGACTAGATAAAGGACCACAGACTAATATCCATGGTATCAAGTAGGGATGAGCCGGATATTCGTTTGAAACGAGTACTCGTTACGGATAATGCATTTTTGCGGAGTCTGAGCACAACACAAGTTTTTTTTAGGATTATTCGTATCCGTGCTAAAAGAATCCTCATTGGGTATCAACAACTACTGTCTTCACTCTTCATGCTCTGTGATTGGCCAGTCACACACAGCACACCCCCCTCCCTGCACCCACATGCTGCAGTGAGGAGGTGCCTGCTCTCCTCTTCTACACACACACACACACACACACACACACACACACACACACACACACACACACACAGAGCGAGTGACAGCGACTACTTCTCTTGCTTGCTGAAGTTGACTGTAGTTTACGTTGCTCTAATCTCTGTACTACTCACTCAGTTTTCTTCTGCTCGTCTCTATTGAGGTTTGTTTGGTATTTAAAGTTACTTCTTCAACTTATTTCCTGTCATACGCGATGCATGTGACAAGACAGGGCTGAAAACGGCTCTTGTCGCGCTGGTCAGTGCCTCTTGCTTCAATTCAGGATCGTTTTTTTAAGGTTTTCGTTGTCTCTCATCTCTTTAGTTCTTTTTTATATTTAAAGTTACTTGATTAACTGTTTTGCAACGTACACACAACGCATTTGAAGGCTTAAAGCTGTAAACTCCTTTACAGTGTTGCGTGTCCCCCTAGTTTCTCCACGCCGGTCTTTTTTTTTTTTTTTAACTGGCTGTGTGATTTTAGTTTGGCTGGTGAGAAAGTTAGTTGTAAAGCTTTGCCCATTCTGAGCACAGTGTTTTTGAAAATACAGTGAACAACACAGCATTTTTTTTTTTTTTTTTTGCCACTGAATGTTTGCACAAATCACCTATTAAATTTACACAGATCATTAATAAAGAGACAGTCTTTCACACCACTACATACACATTTTACCAATTGTACATAAAACATAGCTGAAAATAAATATAGCCATTTCAAATCAATACTTGCCAGTTTCAGACTTAAAATAATGTTAGGATTTAAGTCCCGCCCATTTTCTGACAAAACACGCCCACTTCCAGTTTATGCCCCGCTCCCACGAGTACGGAAGGAAGTTATATCTTTTTTCCGCAGTGTAAGAATAAGTTTCAGTGGGATTATATTGATGAATCCCAGATTTGTGCTTCAAACGTGTGCATACACACTGAGTGAATGAGGCCCTATGTGAGGCGGACAAAATGAGCAAATATCCAGCTCGCATGGTGTTATTTTTTACTGTGATCTGTAGCTCTGTGCTGGGCTCAGACTTCTGAAATGATATCATAAAAATTAATTGAACGTCCAAAATGACTAACATTACATCCAAGACAACAGAGGAATTATGAAATGAATGATGTTTTGAGGATTTTCAAGAGTTTTGGCTAAAACATTGTTTCTGCAGAAACTGGAGGCTGAAATGCAACAACACCTTTGAGTTTCATCCTGAAACCGCTGCTGTGTGAACGGCCTCTCTACATCTACAGGTCGGACTCCAACAACCCTCTGGTACCTGCTTAAAACTGTGTTAAAGTTCAGTTAATAATTAGGGCTAAAGTGTGACTGATCATCAAAACAAACTGAGATCTTTCACTGTCAGAGTCCTACATAGATCTCAGATGCATCAGGTGATTCTGTGTGTTCTCTGTACTTCTTGCGTAGACTGAGACAGTTTGGTGTCAGCCAAAAATGAATGTTTTTGTTTTATCAGGCTGTCCTGGAGAGCATTATCAGGTAGGAGATGTCGGCGTGGTTCGGTAATCTCTCTGCCCAGCTTCAGCGTCTGGTACAGTCTGCTGTGAAGGTGATGGGGAGGACGTGGAAACCGGCCCTTCAGACCAGCTGTTTCTTTTTTTCTCTCTCGTTTCATGACAGCAGACTTGTGTATTATGTGTATCATGCAATCTATGGAATAGTATGTGTGTATAGAACAGTCTGTGTGTGGATTTGTCAATGTACTTATTCTATTCTATTCTATTCTATTCTATTCTATTCTATTCTATTCTATTCCATTCCATTCCATTCCATTCTATTCTATTCTATTCTATTCTATTCTATTCTATTCTATTCCATTCCATTCCATTCCATTCCATTCTATTCTATTCTATTCTATTCTATTCTTTTAACAGAGTCACACTTCTCTTTGTTGTGACTTTTTTTTCCTTTGACATCTGCTGAAAAGACTGATGCTGAGATTTTCCTTTCATCTTTTTTTTTTTCTTTTTTTTTCTTTTTTTTTTTTTATGACAACAGATTCTCCAAACAGCATCTTTTTAATCCGATGTCATCACTGGGTCAGCTCGTGTTGACCGAAGATTGACTGGTACCCTCTGTGTTTGGGTCAAATATGAATCATTTCCTCCATAGTTAAGTGAAAGAAGAACAAAACTTTTCATGCACTGTTTTTAAAACCCGTGAACAGTGAGTTTAAATCAAAATATAAATACAGCTTGGAAAGGATCGTTTCAGACAGCCATGGTAATACCTTTCAATGCTTCCTTTTTAATTCTTAAAGATACAGACAAGCTCGACTCATGACCGCCGTCACGATTACACTGATGTCATCACCACCAAACAATAAATAATGTAATGAGAAGGTGCAGTCAACATGCGAGCCAAGGCGGGGGAAATGCAAAGGCCATGAACTGAGGAAGGTCCTCAGCTCCAAAGAAAAACAGAGACAGAAAAATAAAAGACAAAATAATCCAGGTGCACTGACAGTTTGTGCTCAGAGAGAAGAGTCCTGACAGGATGGCCCTCACAGCGTCCATCAGCACAGAGGTGTGAGACTGAACAATGAATTAGCTCTGAGCAGTTTCAGGGACACAGAGAGTGCTGTCTGCTCACAGGAGATGCCTGGTTAGAAATAATGAAAAGAAAAAAAAATTAACCAACTAACCCAGAAAGCAGCCTTCAGCTACGCAAACTTGGACATCTGACAACGCACGCTGTGGCGTTTGCATCACGTCAACACTGATGATGCTGCTTGTATTGACTCATCTTATTTGACTACCACTCCTTTAAACAAGCATAAGTAATATTCAAGCATGACTTTATTTTCCTTTCATGTGATGCTGTTTCCCAAACACAAACAACAGCCGGCCTATACAACACTCCGGCCAAAGAGAAAACACAGGATCGTTCTTTTTTTAATCACACTGAGCTTTTCTGATGAGGAAAACTGGTGATGAGAGGAGAGGTAGCTTTGAGAGGGTGGACATGATGATATGAACACCTGTGCAGGAAAACACAATCTAATGAAAAACCTTTGGAATAAATATTGCCTTTCACAGCCGTACCATGCTAGGCCCAATGTTGGCACCCAGATGAGGAAGAAGAAGTGGAAACAATCGAGAGGAAGGGCGTGAGAGTTCAGGAAGAGGTGAAAAGGATCATGGAGGAGCATGAGGAAGACAGCAGAGGAAGAGCGAGGAGAAAGCGAAGGAGAGAGAGAATAAGAGAGAGGATGAATAAAAGATGGATGACTAAGTTAGAAACAAGAAGGAGGAGTTCGACAAGAGGAATATAAAAATAAAACAGGACCAAAAGGGCGATTTATGAAAGGAGAGCTGTGAAAGGAAAGGAGAGGAAGAAGGAGGAAAAAATCACATGTACTTAAAAATAAAAGTGAACAAGAGAGAGAGAGAGAGAGAGAGAGAGAGAGAGAGAGAGAGCTGGTGATGAGCAAAGACAAGAGATGAAGAAGAGGGGAAGGGAAGCAGTGGAGCATGGGTAATGTGTTGACAGCAGACAGTGAGAGAGAGAGAGAGAGAGAGAGAGAGAGAGAGAGAGAGAGAGAGAGAGAGAGAGCAGAAGGCTTGTAAATGTTGAATGAGAGAAGTATACATGGCACTGTGACTCACTGGAGCTGCCCTAGCACTTGTGAGGGCAAGTGCTTTACAGTCACACACACACACACACATAAACTCTCACTCACTCCACCCCCCCTCCCCTCTCCCTCTCCCTCTCTCACACACACACACCACATGAATATTCTTTTGAGCGCTTCACATTTTGTATTCACCCTTTAGCCACTAACCCTAATATGAACCCTAATCTGTCTCTGGTTAGATTTAAGGATGCAAAAGGATGATTCTTCTTGTCTTTATCAACCTGACTTTTAAATATTCCGTTGCATGCATGTCTCCAAACCTGGTTACATTACCTTCTCAAATAGTAAAAAATGAAGGATTAGGATTGATCTAAAACAAATGTATGAATCAATAATCGTGTGCGTGTGCCAAAAGCAAGGTAAATGTTGTAAGCTGTGTCTGTCTCTGTTTTCAGTGGTTGGGTGTCAACATGGAGTCAAAGGACTGGGACCCAAACTTCAGACTGCTTCATAAAACCACAGAAACTCTGCTCTGCATCCACTCTGCTGCACTTCAGGCCTCCACCGTTCCTCTGCTCAAGCATGCATTGTCAAACTTTGAAGCACTTGTATAACTTTTACTACTGAGAACTTTATCAGAAACAGTGAGAAAAGAAGAATTCTTCTACATTTGAGTCATAGAGGTCTTAATCAACCCTGCCCTGTGTCTCCTCTCTGGGTTTTCACTTATAAAGACAGCTCTGCAGCAGTAAAACACACAACTTTTGATAAGAATTCAGGTCAAGGTCTTTGAAATGGGAACGCAAACGTCTCCAACAGTGATTTCAACGAACTGTTTTTAAGGGTCAAAGGTTAAAGCTACAGTCTATCACAGAGAACTGCTGAAACACATTAAACCTGTCTTTGTTAATCTAAGAGGTCAAGTAGGACAGCTCTGTGCCAAACATCTGTCAGACTTTCATGCAATTTGATTCTGTTTGTCATTTCAGAACAGTTATTTTCCTTGAGGTGACTCTCAGACGTCTGTACTCGTCTTCCACACAACAAACGGTAAAAGTTTGCAACCAAGTTATTTCCTTCACAGACTGGATGTTCATGAGCAGATTAAACACCCTGGAATAAAGAAACAATGGAAGCATGAGCTCTTTTTTCTTCATGTATTTCATCAGAATGTTTCTGACCCTAATCCATGTCCCTGAATGCATCACAGGACACTTGGTTGTTTCTGGAGCGCTGGCTTTGAGGCCTGAAATGTAATGTGTTCTAATGACTTGTCTTTTTTGTCCCTTTTGGCTCACCATACTTAAACTGCTTCCCCTGCAACCACAGTGGGTGCTGTGAGTCTATGGACTAACGTTCAAGATTGTGTCCTGATACTTGATATTCCTCTGAGACCAACATCTCTGGAGGGGCAGCTCATCTGTTTTTTGTTATAAACGGTTTTATATTCAGCCGTGGTGAACGTGCAGTGTGACATGTCATCCTCTCCTTCCCTCTCTCCCGCCCTCCTTCCCCCTCCTCTGTTTTCTTGTGAACGCAGCTCACCAGACAAGTGCTTTTTTTCCCCCTCCCCCTGTTGGGCAGGTGAAATATTTATGAGTGTTTTAACCTCGCACTGACCCCAGAGCAGCATTACATGGGCCTTCTTGGAAAGTTCCCAGGTGGGAGGAGAAACGTTGACAAACACGGTGTGTGAGTGTGTGTGTGTGAGTGTATGTGTGTGATGTGTACTGAATGATGACGTATGTGTTGACCATGTTTAGGTGACGTGTGACGGGAGGTGATGTGAGCAGACCGTACATGTGAGCTCTCCTGCGTGCCTCCATCTCTATCTCTGCGTGCGGCTCTGTGAGAGTTCAACCAGCCAAGCGAAGCTTTCAGCTCCAAGTGATTCCAATTTTTTTTGCTGCTATCCTCTGTCATTTATTTATTTATTTCTTTAGCCCGTGCTGATTTTCCTTCCTGTGTCAGAATCTCTCATGTCTCGCTCCACAGTGTTCCTGCTCTATTGACAGGTGATAATTTTACACCCCAGCAGTTGTTTTGCTGAGACTTACATGACTGAGCAGTAACTGGGAAAGAGAGCGGCTCCCTCACATCTTAATAATGTCCTCTCTCACAGTGTTTAAGAAAAGTGAACCAAACCATGTCTTTTGCATAACTTGATTTTTTTTCTTTGTCATTTCTTCTCCTCTGAGGTCTCTCCAGGATACCCTTTGTTCAATCTACAGTCATTTACATTCAGTTAAACAAACACTAAATGATATGTTGAACTTATTTGCAGACCTGTGTTGCCCATTTGTTTCATCTTTTTTCTTTTTTTTTATGACAACAGATTCTCCAAACAGCATCTTTTAATCCTATGTCATCACTGGGTCAGCTCGTGTTGACCGAAGATTGACTGGTACCCTCTGTGTTTGGGTCAAATATTATTACACACACACACACACACACACACACACACACACACACACACACATATATATATATATATATATATATATATATATATATATATATATATATATATATATATATATATATATATATATATATATATATATATATATATATATGAGATTTACATTGCTTTTATTAGATGTTTATGGGGCTGAAAAACTGGACATTGAGAGTGAAATTTTGGTGCTACCCATGTGTAACTCTGTGCTTGTACAACAATAAAGCTTCTTGAGTTGTAAATTTAATGCACATAATATAAACTTGACTATTGACTTATTTCTAGCATGAAATGATTTTTCCATATTCTCAAAAGATTGTGAAATGTCGCTGCAAACAAACTTTATTCTGAGCTAGTTCCTCCTGCCTCTCTAACCAGCTGATCATCAGCGTTTTGCTCTCTGTGGTTACTGTCATCCTTTCTGCCCTCCAATCTGGCCCAAGTAAAGGCTTTACGGCCCTCTTCCAGCCAGATTTCCTGCTGTTTGTAGCGACACGTGGAGGATTCACCATATCGAGTGACCTTCAAAACATCAGAGGGTGGACTGGGAGTGAACTATTAAACCCTCAACCTGTGAGTCTGCACCATAGACTTCATAAAACCTGGACCTAGTCCGTGCTATCACCCACTGGTTTCTGAGACCTTAAGCCCAACAATGGCAATGCTGACTCCTAATAGCTTTCAGTTCATGTCAGGGAGAGAGGTCACACTGAGGTCACACTCAGCCTCCCTGCAACCAGTGCTGGATAAATAAGTGCTTAACTCCCCTGACTGTGCAAAAACTGTGCATTAGTGCAATAAACAAGGATGAGTTTAAAAAAAAAAAAATAATAAAAATCAGCCCCTCTCTGAGTGAACAGATAATGTATTTGGACCAAGTCTCAAACGCTGGTTTTAAAATATGAAGCTAACTCACAAGTGTTAAAAACTGCAGCTTACTGAGTGTCCACTTCAGGCTGTCTGCATCTGCAGAGGCACCAGAAACACACACACACACACTTAAAAAGTCAAACTTTAGGGCAAAGAGAAATCTCAAGGCCTGGTTCAAATTTGTTCCAAAGGCTCATTTTTCTATTTTTTTTTTTCTGAACTACTTTACAAAAGTTGGACTCCTTGAGTCTCAGGCTAACTTGACTGAAGATACGTTGAATCAGCTTTTTCAGAGCAACATTAAAAAACACACATCAGAAACAGATAAGTGACATCACAGAGACAAATATGGTCTACTCACAATGAGTTAGACTTCTTATGGTACTATATGAATATTAGGATTAAATAGATATACATATATATGCTATGTTCAGAGCTGATATAATTTGGGCTTGTAGAGTGTTGGTGAAACAAACAGTAAAGTAACAAAATGCTAAAGATATATTTATTTATATCCCTCAAAGATGCTTGAAATGAAGGATGTGTGCTCATCGTGCTGATGTGTTTGAATAAATTTGCCTTGTTGTTTTCAGAGCTACTGCAGTCGGTGGCGTTAGCGTGACATGAAGCCCTGGAGTGTGTGTAAGGAGGGTTCAGAAAGCCCCCAGTGTCTGAAGGAGATGTTCAGAAAGTCGATTCCTTTCCACATCCTACCTCCTGTCATCACCACCATCATCAGTGCTCCTATTCTGGGCCTCATCACCCATCCTGTAATGACACAGACGCCTTGATGTGATCTTTTTTTCTTTTCTTTTCTTTCTCATCCTTATGCCATATGAAGTAACTGTTCCCTGAAACTGAACAGTGTCCTGATCAATGTACTGTTGAGGAGTTTACTTTATCCACTGCTGTTTTCATCGACAGTGATGATGATGAAATATATTTAATCGACGGCCCATTCTTTTCATGACGATAATGAGACAGTGACGAGCTAAACATGGCTCCTTGATGACTAAAGCATGATGAGGCGTTTGTGAGTTTTCAATGAAGAGTCAAGACAAAAAATGTTAGTGGGTGATCTGTCAGACGTTTAAAATGCAGGACATTTCTGTCTGTTGTGCCTGTAATCTGTCTGTTATAAAGCTACAAAGTAGTTTATAGACCCTCCACTAACTACGTCATCATAAAGATGTGCACGCAGAGGAAGAAGCATTTAGCTCCATTCATTCAGACAGGCTCTCATTCTTTAAACACTGAATTCAAACTGTAAGGAGCAGAAAAATGTCCAGTAGAGAGTGACCGTGATAACTAGTGACTCTTAGCTGAATGTGTCAGTGATGGTCGGCTGAGAGTCTACAGGGTCACACTTTACACTGAAATACTTCCAACATGTGTTGTTTTTTTTAAACTGACTACAACCTTTTTGAGTTTTTGTCGACTTCAACTGGACTAAATCTATCACATACTGAAATGACTAAAATTTCACTGAAACTAAAAATCATTCTGGTCCAAAAGACTAAGACAGCTGCCAAAAACAACACTGACTTAGTCTGTATACTTCAACAGGTTTACACACGCACCTTTAAAATACACGCTCTGACGATCTCCTGATCAGCTCCTTTCAGGATTTTGTTGACTCTTTTTGGGATTGCTAAACTTGCTGATTTCGTGGCAGCTTTTTGAAAAAAATTGCAATCCATGTGATGTTTTCAGACTTTTTTGCAATAAAATTGATGCAATTAGCAAAAATTGCAAAACTAGTTGAATTTAATATTAACAAATACACAATTCATTTGAAATCAAAGTCAACTTAATCCAGAGAGAATAAAACAGCACTGAGTGTTCTGGGTTAAGTGTCACTCAGTGACGTCTCTCTTTCTCTCACTCTCGCTCTCTTTCTCTTTATTTTCATTCTTACACATTCAAAAGTATATTTAGGATGTAGCTTTTAAAAAACCTACAACCTAAAAAAACACTTCTAAAACAAACAAAAAAAACCTTCATGGGTGAAACCATTATGATTGGTCAAATTTCCAAATACGCTGCAGTGACTGGACAAAATTTCATGGTCACCCAGACTGATTGAAACTGCGTTAACTGTTGTGATCTCAACATCTTAACTTCCTGGAGGGACTGCCTAACACTGTCTGGTTGTACCACGTGTGTGAACACAACATCTGAACCTGTTCACTTCAGCCTCACACAGACCTTTCCTGCAGTCCCTAGTAAGAAAGTGAGTGAAGGAGGGTAAGAGGGGTGAGCTGAATGCAGCAGGTAATAGGGTTCTAATGAGTGGGCGGGGGAATGACATCATTCATGGTGAGCGGGGTGTTGTTCTGTTTCATGCATGCCAAGTAATAGGATCTTAGGGGCTGTGTCCTAAGCACACAGCCATGAGTACTAAGGCTCAGGACTGATGTGGATTAGGTTTTTCAGTTACTACAGGGACTCAGAGTGCAGACTCCGCATCAGGCTGTAAGTGGTGAAAACAGAGCCACCAGTCTGCTGACTGAAGAAATGTCGATTTAGAACGGTATGACAGCGAGAGGAGTCTCAGAAAAAGTGCTGTGAAGTTTTTAGTGGACCTGCAGACACTCGTATGCAAATGTGTCAGACCTCTGGGCCTGTTTCCAGTGTGTGTGTGTGTGTGTGTGAGTGAGTTGAATGTGTCATGGGCTTAGACTGTAGTGTGCAGAAAGACTAGTGACGCATGTCCAAACCTCGGCCACTGTCTCTCTCGTCTCACACTCACTCACACACAGACACAGACAGACACACACACTCACACTCCTCTCTGACACATCCCTGAGGCCGATCAGTCCATTGTACAGGCTCTCCAGTGAGCCATAGCTTTTACATATATTAAAATGAGCCTTGGGTACAGAGCTGCCCCCAAAGACCTGCTGCTCTCTGTCCACAGTCCAGACACACACACACACACACACACACACACACTGAGAATACACAGCATGCACACACAAGCTGGAGAGCAGCAGTGTGTGCAGACAGGAGTGCAGAGAAACCAGCAGACCATATCTGAGGAAACACTGGTCCTTTCTTCTTATTTTACTGAAACTTTTCTACTTCACAGGTTTCTTAAACTTTATTCACGTCTGGGAGCACAAATGAAATAATTTGGACTTTCACTGGGACTCAGACGGATAAAAAACATTATTACTTCTATCGAATGGGCAGCCTCCTGAAACCAGTCCTGTAAGTCTGTGAAGTAAAGCCAAAGTCTAAAACAACCTTTTAAAGAAACGGCACATCTACTGTAACAGCAGACAGAAAAAAAAAAAAAAGACCCAAAGCTAAAACTAAGGATGTCAAAAAATAAATGGTAAATGGACCAGTACTTATATAGCGCTTTTCTAGTCTTTCTGAACACTCAAAGCGCTTTACACTGCTAGTTCACCCATTCACCCATCCACACCACATTCACACACTGATGGGAGGAGGAAGCTGAAACCATCAGTTTTAGCTAATCATTCATACCCATTCTCACACCACTGAACAACAGTGGGAGCAACTATGGGTTCAGTGTTTTGCTCAAGGACACTTTGACATGTGACTGCAGGAGCTGGGAATCGAACCCTCGACCTTCTGATTAAGAGCCGACAACTCTACCACTGAGCCACAGTCACCCAAAAATAAAAAAATAAGGCACACCACATTGGCCACGTTAAAATGTGACGACTAAATGTACATTAAAATTATTATAACTTTCAAGTCCATATGATATGTGCCAAAAGAAGTCATTGGATGTGTTCATTTGATTTCCTCTTTGCATGATTTACAGTTTAAACCTAAATCTGTGCCACGAAACAGCAATATTATTTTTAAACTGTTGAAGAGTTTGCTCACGCAGTCCCTCACAGAGTTCTGAACCTCTTCCCATCTTCCCATCTCCCGTCTCTGACAGACTCAGCCTCTCTGGAGAGGCCTTTCTTTACCCAGTCATGTCTCTAAACTGTTGACAATTAAACAGGGGGATGTTCCAAAGAATATGCTTATTCTTCCTCTAATTATTATTATTATTATTATTATTATTATTATTATTATTATTATTATTATTTATTTATTCATTTATTTTTGAACATAACACAACTTTTTCAAAATTTGCTGAAAAAAAAAAATCAACAGTTGTTGCTTATGTTAATTTGAAATGTAAAATGTTGATGAAGTTCAGATTTTCTCCAAACTTTGATTTGTTTACCTGCATTCTTTTTTTAATGAATAAATTAAATGAATAAATAAGTATTTTAAATACATAAAAAGTAGGGCTCAATTGATCTTTGAATTCAGAGATCAGCTCTGTTTTCATCATCTTTGACACGGCTTCTCAACTTTTTCAAAAAGTGTTTTTTTTTTGGGGGGGGGGGGGTTTTAAGAATTGATGGAGGTGTTAGAAAACTCATCAGCTGGTTAGAAACATTATATTCATGACTGGGACCATTGAGGGTGGAAAATAACACTGGCATTCTGTGAACGTATGCGGTATTAATCAGTGTTCAGGAGTTGGGACTTTGTACTGATTCACAGAAACGTAAAAATATAACTGTATGCTCCTGAGGAGCTTTTTTCTCTCTTTTTTTTTTTTTTTTTTTTTTTTTTTTTCTTTTGCTTTTTGCTTTGATTCAAACTGAGCAAAGTCCTCCTGAACTGACCCAGAGACACAGGAGCTGCTCAGCAGCAGCAGCAGCAGTGAGAAAGAAAAAGTAAGGGTGAGGTGTGACTGACAGAGGAAACTGTGTATCTGTCGCTGTGGGAATCCAAATTAAACAGGCAGAGGACTGGATATCAAATGTCAGCTAACCTCTCCTTTGGTCATTTTCAGTTGGTTGATTTGTCCTTTTGACATCTGTGGACACTTGCAGCTATGTCAGAATGAAGAGTGTTGAAAGAGAAAGGGCACTTACCAGAAATAGCTGTGCCTGCTGCTGTTCTGTGGTATTCAGCTATTTCAGTGGAGGACCTGAAAGAGGAAGAAGAGATATACTGTTCAAGTCATCTCAGAAGACATGATTTAAAATCTACCAGAGTTAGAAGAAGAAACTTCAGAGCAGAATCACTTACAATAACCACATTTATCACAAGGAGAAACAATTATTTATTCCCAAGTTTGAGACAATCGACCACAAAAGAGGATAATCTGCACACAGAGCTGCAGGACCAACAGGTGTGATACTGAAGAATATTTCAAACAAGAGGAGGAAAAGTCTGATTCCTCTCCTGAGCTACGAGGCCAGGACGTGTTGGCCCTCACAGGGATAGAAAGAGTCATTTAGCCTTGACACTAGGTGGTAAAAAAGAAACACCTCAGAGACAGAGGAGAACGCTCTCTTGATACGCTGCTTTTCAGAAAGTAATTACCACACGCCCTCCCAAGAATTCCAGAACAACTGAATGTCTCTGCTGTGAAAGAGATTTAATTACCGCTGAAGCTTTGCATAAACCCAGCTGAGTCAAAGAAGCATCCTTCTCAGAACCCACTGGCTAATGTCAGATATCATTATGAACTGTGTGCTTTTGGGATTCATGGCCAACTTCTTGTGATGCGTTCAGGGAAGTCAGGAAATCTGAAGGCTGATCGTCTTCAGTGACTCAGCATACAGCAGATTATATGCATGTGTGTGTGTGTGTGTGTGTGTGTGTGTGTGTGTGTGTGTGTGTGTGTGTGTGTGTGTGTGTGTGTGTGTGTGTGTGTGTAAGTCAGAAAGCCTGCTTGTTTATCTCTGTTTCATGGTGGGATGTAGTTTCTGTAATGTGTTATGTATAGAGGACGAGTCTTCTGCCTCTGATTCTCATCAAGAGGTTTAACAGAGGTGTTTTTTCTCTTTCTCTCTCTCTCTCTCTCTGTCTCTCTCTCTCTGAAAATAAACTCTGATGGCAGCTCATAGTGTTTCTGAGTCCAAACTGCTGGGCCATCCTCACAGGCTGCACACAGCATTCACACTTTATAAGCATTATCCAATCACATTCATCTTTAGACTGTTTGGCCCACAGAGGTGACAGTTTTAACACACACACACACACACACACACACACACACACACACACACACACACACACACACACACACACACATACACACACACATTAATTAAGATCAAACATGCCTGTCCACACACACCTCTGTATCACTGTGGCGTTTTCTAATGACTGGGAGAAGATAAAAATCTACTGAGCATGGTTCTTATTCATAATTCACACTTTGAGGTCTCTCTCTCTCACACACACTGAGGGCAATCAAAGTGCACAGTTGTTCCAAAGTGCCTCCAGCTGGAAACCCTGAGGTAAAGAGAAGGAGCGACAGAAAAGAAGGGAGGAAAGAGAGAGAGAGAGAGAGAGAGAGAGAGAGAGAGAGAGAGAGAGAGAGAGAGAGAGGCACCTGTGTTCTGGAGTGATAGAGGTCAAAAGGCTGTCATTGTCAAAAGCTGCTAATGGAACATGTGGTACCTGAACAAAGTATCCTGTGACTCCGCTGGAAGAAGAAACTGTCACAGTTTCAGCAGAGGCCAGGTTTAGAGTGCTCAGGAAACCTTGAAAGGGAAGATGTTTAAAACTACACTCAGACCGCCTTAAGTAGAAATTTTTTGGCTTCATTCCCTGATTTAGTCATTTTAAAGTGAACTTTCAAAAGTCTTTGTATCAAAGAAGCAGAGGAATAAAACACAGATCTACCAAGAAAAGGTTCAAAATGTTTTACAAGACATAAATTGGTCTAAAAAGGACTCAAATAAGCCATTCAGGCACAGTGTGGGGTACTGGTTTATTTTGTATTATTTATTTGTTTATTTATTTATCTATTTATTGTTTTTTTGTTGCTAAGTGCTGCTAGAGTGGCTGCTCATTGCAACAGCTCTCTTTGTTCTCTTCGTATTTTAAGCCTGTCATTACTCTTAATGTCTCCTTTGTTGCCCATGGACACTAAACTGTTATATCTGCAGTGGAGTTCTTTCTGTTTTCTTTTGTTCCTGCATGTGTCTGGAGAACCTACATGTAACCATGGTCACATTGTGTACACATGAGATCATCTGTTAGCAGCCCGTAGCATGTTAATGCTAACTGGTGCTAGGCCCATTGTTTCCCACATGCTGAGGAGAAGACAGCGGGGACGAAGTGCTGATACTGCAGTGTGTGCTAAGAAGACATGACATCGACCCGTCCTTCCATCCGTGGTTACGGGGAATGTAAGATATATCTCCAATAAGATGGACGAGCTAATAGTGCTAACCCAGCTCCAGAGAGAATACCAGAGTGCAGAGTAGCATCATGCTATTCACAGAGACATAGCTAACGGCACTAACACCAGACACAGACACCACGCTGAAGGATTTGACCTGCTGAGAGCGACAGGATACAGGAGAACGAGACTGAACAGACTGGTGAAGAAGGCCAGATCAGTCCTGGACTCTGTGGAGGTGGAGCCTGACAGGAGACTTATGTCCAAGCTGTCGTCTCTTAATGGACACTTTTGCACTTTGTTTACTGCAGTGACTCCTGAATGTTTCTTCAGGGATTAATAAAGTACACTCTGCTGACACTTTTTATTCGTGCTTCGAATATTCCTTCAAAATATGAGGTGAAAAGTTCATAGTCAAACTCTAATAATCCGTTTGAATGTCTGCTGAATCCTTGAGATGTCAGCCTATGTGAAGGAAACTCCTCTGTCTGCAGACAACAACCCGCTGCTTCATGTCCAAACCAAACGCTGCTCCTCCGCTGGTCTGTCTGCGGACACTACTCCAACATAAAGCAGACTTCGGGCGCGCGCACGGCTCGCCTACGTCACCATGAAGCGTCTATCAAAAACGTTTTACATGCAGCGCGGTCTGATCAGAGTCAGCAGAGTGAGACAGAGAACAGGATTATAACTTTAGAGACTTTTTGGCTCATGTTAAGTTGTTTTGGTCCCACACAGCCCTCTAACACCCCGTTATTGTTTCAATAACTGTCGAGAGGAGCGGTTGCAGCGATCATGTCCACATGTTCGTGCATGAAGTGTACCGTGCAGGTAATACTGTAAACAAAAAGAGAGTCACACTTGATCCCAATCAAGTTGATAGATTTGTGTTTCTGTCAAATAATAACAGAAATGAAGACGGGCTGTTCGGCTTGAGTATCAGTTATATGTTTTACCTTCTTATTCAAAGCTGTCAGAGCTTTCTCCTGTTGTTAAGGAAACTGTCAAGGAGAGCGCACGCAGGGGGATATTCAAATATATTTGAATGAATAACGGATCATTTTATATTCGTTCAAATTTGATTTTTTGAAAAAGTGACAGCCCAACTCTTTTTTAAATGACAAAATCCACGCTCAAACCTCTTCCACATTTCTGTTACAGTCGAATATGGACACGGAGTAGAAAATGATATGTAAAGTGGTGCAAGCTGGGATCAAACCCAGGTCACCCGCTCCAAGAGCCTCTGAACATGGAGCACATGATGTAATTGCGGGCGCCTCTCATTATTTTTTCTGTGCAGAATGCAGAATCTGTGAGCACTAATTACTGAATCCTTCTACTTTTGGTTTACAGAGTGTTATTGTTCATTGATGCTTCAGGAAGATTAGGTACACAGGAAAACTGAACATGTTCATGCAACTTTCAGTCCAAGCAGCTGTTATCTGACCAGATCTTGAGTTGTTTCTTTCTGCAGTCTTATCCGTCCCTTGTCACGTAATTTTCCCAGAATTCCTCCACAAAAGAAAAACAGTACTGAGCCAGATTTTGTTCCTATATCAGAGACATTAAGTAACAGTGTGTGCCCTCAGATGCGTGACGGCCAAACTTGGTTGTTCACCTCAGCAGAGTTAACACAGAGCATCATTTCAGCAACACACTGACTGCACAGCAAAGCCCCTTGTGCCCCCCCCCCCACCACCACCATCTCGAGAGGGTCAGGAGTCAGCCTACAGAACAGCACCTCGGAGCTGAATGGGATTCAGTGCCTCATCGAGCACACTTCAACAGGGCAGATGTCATCCAGTTTATGTCATCAGAGTGCTGTAATTCCAACATCAGCTCTCATACAGATAAATATTCAAAGTTGAAGCTGGGGCCAGAGTGGTCGAACAGGGAACAGTTAACACCATCATCATGGCCCTGAAACAAAATTAGCTCCTGGTTTGTCTGTTAACACTCCTGCTCCTCTATGAGGGCTCATTGACTGCAGTCTTGCTCTGCTTGTGCGGTATTTAACGTAGAACTGTTTTAACTTTATGGGAGAATGAAAAACTCTGTCATTCGCTCTCATAATGCTCTCAACAATCACATAACTGCCCATTTCACAGGCAATGTACCCTGTAAGTGAAGTCAGAGATGGAGGAGCAGAAAAGGTTGAACTGTCGGGACATGCAAGGTCAGGATGCATCAGCAAACCTTTAGCTACATTTACTGAAATGTTCAGACGTGCTTTAAACGATCAACCTGACTTATCTGTGTTACAGCACTTTTTGTTCTTTAATAGGATAAAATTAAAGAAGCCCCTGAATTCAGCATATGATGATGGATCCTTGACAGTCCTGTGTTCAGTTTACTGCTCTGGCATCATGTGAATATGAATGGTAAATGGACCAGTACTTATGTAGCGCTTTTCTAGTCTGTCTGACCACTCAAAGCGCTTTACACTGCTGGTGTCATTCACCCATCCACACCACATTCACACACTGATGTGAACACACCACTGAACAACAGTGGGATCAATTTGGGGTTCAGTGTCTTGCTCAAGGACACTTCGACATGAGACTGCAGGAGCTGGGAATCGAACCCTCGACCCTCCAATTGAGAGGCAACAACTCTACCACTAATCCACAGTCGCCCCACTATGACTGTCGGTGTAAAGCGCTTCAAGTGGTCAGAAAGGTTAGAGAGACACTGTTAGAGTGTAAAAGTCCATCCATAGGCCTCAGTTTGGGGGGAAGGGGGGCTGTACCCCCTACATGCTGCTGTAGATTTGCATCTGCGCCAAGTTTTCAAAAGAGCTTCGACTGGGGGTCTTATCCTCTGATACCTCTGGTGGTCCAAATGACCCAAGGTTTATTTGTTGTTTGAAATCGTGCCAATGATATCCAGCAAATGTGTCATTTTTGGTTCTGTCTCTGACGTGAAAATGACAATAAATGCAAAACCAAAAATCGAGCGGTGGAATAATTCATAGGTGGGGACCTCTGTACCAAATGCCAGGCAGTGAGGATGGAACGGATGCTGAGAGACATACAAAATTGAAGTTTAAACAAAAATGTGGAAATGGCTTTGAGGGACATACCAGGGTGAAAATCCAAACTTGCACCCCTGTTACCAAAACCTTTATTTACAGCCAGAGCACCAAGGTTCGGAAAAATGGACAGCAGTACGAATCCCAACACCAGTGCATGTCAGAAAATAGAATTCTTTCACACTCAGAATGGCTTAACTTCCTCTGAGATGAGACTTGAGTCATGTGTTTATGTGCTGTCCCTGAGCTGTAGATCCTGTTCAGATGCAGGTGATGTGTTTCATAAGATTATTTCAACATGGAGTTCAGCATCGTTGGCAGGTGGTGTCATTCATATCACTGTAGGCTCAGCTCTCAAGACGTTTTTATTCAATACACGATAATCACTTCAAACATGAATTAGCCCATAAAACCAGTTACTGTCATCATCCCCAGGACTTCAAAAAGTCTCTTTTACTTATAGTTTACCCCCCCCCCCCCCCCCCCCCAACCGAGTTTGCAGACTTGTAGGTGTTTTTTTTTTTTCCAAACATTGTTTCACTTTATCTTTTTCTTAAAAAATGTCAGATTTGTCTCTCGTATTGTCTTTAGGAGAATTTTCCCTCTCTGAATTGGGCAGTTGGAGAGAACTGTGGACTGTTTTTTATTGTTTTTCATGGAGAAATGGCAATCTGTTTTGAGGGCAGAGGGGAAGGGTTGGCAACGCACCCCTAAGAAACAAGACACCACCTGATTCCTGCTATTGTCATCACCCCTAGTTACTCTCTGGCTGTGTTGTGGGCAGAGTGTCTGAAGTCTGTTTGCTGTGAATATGTTGCCCTGGTCTGACACTGGTGTACCTATTATTGGCGATAGCTGTCACTTTATAACAGTGTTTGCTAGATCGTTATAACAAGCAATATTAACATACAACTAATTCAAAACATGCTAATATTTAGGTGGATTAGCAAAGGATTGGTTATCTGATAAAAACATGAGTGTTATTATTGCTCATAGTTTGGATATCATGGTGAATTCCTCATACCCCTTTATTTCAAGTGAGGTCCCAGTTTGACTTTGTTCCAAGGGCTGTATTGCTCATTCACTGTAACCTTGTGAAGAATTGGGATACCCTTTCATTAGATGTTAAGGTGCAAAACCAAGGGCTAAGGTAAACCAGGGGCCAATGACTACAATTGGGGTTAGCCCTTAAGCTAGCAGTCTGGTGACTTACTTTCTAGTAGTTCTAATTAGTTTTTTAAACATACAACAAATTTTGACTTCATTTGTGTCTTTTTATTTAAAGTTTATGTGTCAAGCAGTCTGAAATAAATATTGGTGTCTCTCTGTGAGCCAGAGAAACTTACTTTCAGCAGTGGGATTGACTTTATTGTTATTTTTCATGCCTGAAACCTCTGCTGCAGGTTAGGTGTCAGACTAAGTGACAGACAGGAACAGCCACATCAGTGGCCCACATGCAGATATTCAAGGTGAGCAACTCAGCGTTGAAAGAAAGCTGAATGAGATCTTTGTTGTCCAAGGACGAAACCCTGACATGTTCAGGATAAAAGAGATCAAATGCATGGCTTTCTTCAAGGTGCACAACTCAACCCAAAACACAACTCCTCACAGGACAAATGACATCTGACTGAAAAATCAGGAAGACTGTGAGTTTCAGTGGAAACAAGCCAAGTGCATATTTAAAACCTTTAATATATATATATATATATATATATATATATATATATATATATATATATATATATATATATATATATATATATATGATAAGTCCTTTGAGTGTTAGCTCTGTGTTTTTGGAAACCATGCATAGTGTAGCAGAGGTTTGAATGCTCTTAAAAATAAAACAAGATTGCCGTGAGTCTTACTGAAATGGTGAGGTCTTTGCCTCAGGATCTCCTAAATTGGGGTCAGCCTCAATTACCAAGGTCTTCCCATAGCTCTGCCCCCCCAAAAAAAGCCAGAGTGGCCAATCAGAGGGCAGGGAGCTTGTGGAACAGGGAGCCTAAAAGAGACAAGAGCTAACCCCTGATTCACACATACTCTGTGATGCGCGGTCCGTCAGCGCCACGGTCCGTCAATGCCGCGGTCCGTGAGCGCCGCGGTCCGTCAGTGCGAGCCAATTCACACTGGATCTGTCTCAGGAGCGGAGCGCAGCTCAGCGTACTCATAGCAGCTGGATACACAAGATCACAGGAGAACCACATGTTCCTGCAGGAATCACACCCATGACAACTACTTTCATGATATTTAGTATGTTAAACTCACCTGCCCTCCCAGAGCTTCATT
Source organism: Labroides dimidiatus (assembly GCA_030710495.1). Classification (NCBI taxonomy): domain Eukaryota; kingdom Metazoa; phylum Chordata; class Actinopteri; order Labriformes; family Labridae; genus Labroides; species Labroides dimidiatus. The sequence continues at coordinate 4,294,057 of CM061145.1, forward strand.
AATTCAGTCCTTCCCTTTTAGTCTCTGTTGGTGTCCTTATATAAAGGATGTGTCGTATAATATATAATTATAAGGTTTTCCGCCTCCAATATAAACTTTTCCTCGTCCATGGCGTCAGATTTCCTCTGGGTCTGACCCGCTGATGACTGCTGGCCCTGTGCCAGTGTCGTAGTTTTGATCTACGAGGATAATTTTACGATCGACAGGCTGAACATGGTGCTTTATTTTGAAAAGACCCGAAACTCTGATCGTTTTTTGTGTCTGATTTCCTGTTTGGAACGATCTGCTCTGTGGAGATTGATGCGTCTCTGCAGCGTACTCCGGCAAGAATAGACTCGCAGTGAAACAGCATCGAGCAGCCGTTGGTAACACATGCCGGAGCCCGACCGCGGCACGGGCTGTGTGAATGCACTGATTGACTTGAATGGCAGCAAAATACAGCGCAGTGCGCTGCGCTGATGGACCACAGGGCTCACGCCGTATGTGTGAATTCGGGGTAAAACAAAGTGTTTCAGAAAGAGGCTGAGATAAGGGTTTTCTAAAACACTAGAAAATCTTTAATCTGTTATCTCTAGTTTCACCTTCTGAAGCTCATTTTCTCTCTGCAACAGTGATGCAGAGGGGTGGAAGAAATTAGAGGAAACTTGCAGGAAAAAGAGGGCAAATGCAGTATCTTGACCACATGCAAGCTAGCTGTTATAACTTTTGGTGCTCACACATCGTTGGAAAGCACAGAGTCCCTTCATTCCTGCACAGCTGTGAGAGGAGGCACACCAGCACAAATCAAGCACAAATTGCAGATTGCAGCATTAATCAGACTTTGCCTAGCAACAAGGCAGTGTGCCACTGTGCTGGAGTGAAATCCCAAGATGACTGCTGCCTGCTCCTGTCTGTATTTAAACCCCGGAATAAACAGAAGTCTTCTTCCAAGCTTGTTCTGACCTCTTTATGCACTGCAGGCACTTGCTGTAAGACCTGGGATGGAGCTGTGTGTTATGTCTGTGGAGCAGGAGCAGACCAGTCTCAGGCTGAGATCAGTGTCATATCCTTTCAGATGATGTGAAACCTCGCTGCAGGCTATGGCAAGAGTCCTGAACTGCTGTTATTCTGAGGTTACAAACAGGGCAGAGGAGGTTAAAGTGCATTATGTCACTATAAACATCAGCCAACAGAAAGTTACAAAAGAGGTGCAGTATCCCTCTGGATCCTCTAAAGAGGAACAAATGGACCAATGGAGACAGAAAAAACAAACATGGCCTGAAGAGAGAGCGCCTTCAGAGACAAAAGAAACATTCATTCATTTTCCCGCCTTTAAACACAACTACTGAGAGTGTTTTCAACAGGCCTTCGTCCAAACAGGGTAGGCAGTCTGTTCATGATAATAAAAAGCTCTGCCACTGTCTAGAAATGCCTCCATCTACTCTGAATATTTGTTTGTGCATGGTTTCCTTTTTTGTAAGAATCCGTAAATACTTTAAATCCTCAGAATCTGTGCAACAGTTCACTGCTAATGCAAACCACTAAACCATAATATGCTTCTCTAATATTCAATCCTGCATCTTTTAGGTAAACCCTTTAATCCCTGAAATGTGTGTTTGTAAATGAAAAATAAGAAGAAAGATACTCGTCAACATTTACCAAAGGTTGCCTTCGATAAAACAGATGGCAAGCTGCTTAGTTTGGTATAAAATCTGCATTTATGAGGCGCTGAAACACCAGAAGATCAAATAGTAGTTTGTGTGGCAAACTCCCATGACTCCTCCAAAACATTTTGGGAACAATTATTTTTTCTTTCCAAACTTCCCTAGAAAATAAATTTGCAAATGACATGAATTCACTGATTTTTAATGGTCACACAAACCCTGAATTTGTTGTATTTTTGGGAGCACCTTTGCTTGTGCTGACAGACTGTAACACTCATGCTGTATGTTCATTCATAAGAATTGTATGAATTGGGGATAACACTGCCCCAATTCACACATATAGCACGGTTGCTGCAGTCCCTCAGTGCCGCGCACTACACCATACTCAGAAACTACTCTAGTCAATCAGTGCATTCACACAGCTCATGCTGCGGTCCGTCTACAACGCGTGCCACCAACAGCTGCTCACGGCTATTATGCTGCCAGTCTATTTTTGACGGAGAACACATTGATCTCCGCAAAGCTGATTGTACCAAACAGGAAAACAGACACGAAAATCAATCAGAGTATTTGGTCATTTCTAAATAAAGCACCATGTTCTTGCAGCAGATTGTATATCAAAACTACATCACTGGCACAGGGCCAGCAGTCATCAGCGGGTCAGACCCAGAGGGAATCTGACACCATGGATGAGGAAAAGTTTATATTGGAGGTAGAAAACCTTATAATTACATATGACACAACACATCCTTTATATAAGGACACCAACAGAAATGAAAAAGGACGGACTGAAACTGCTGAAGTTCTGGGAGGGCAGGTGAGTTTAACATACTAAATAGTTATCATGCAGGTACGTTGTCATGGATGTAATGCCTGTTGGAACATGTAGAAGGTGTGGAAGGCGTGGTTCTTAGAGAGAACCTCATGGGTATAAACAACTGTGACTGCCCTGCTGTTCCTTTGTCTAACTGTGTCCAATCTACCCTCTCTCCTTCTGTCTTAGAGATACTTTAATCTTAGTGCTTCTATCATGTCCTTCCTGTATTTGTCATAGCCAGGTCATGACACTATGCGCTAGCTCTGAATGAGTCCTTTTTTTTTTTTTTTTCTTTTTTTTTTTTTTTTATTATGGGAAACAGGTATTAGAGACCACTGGGATGAGGACTGTGGCCTCAGTATTTGGGGTGTATGTTTAAACTGCTAGGCCAGTGGCGCCCCGTTGCTGATGAAACAAAACAATTACAGAAACATAAAGTGGAACAATAATTTAGTAAGTGTATCATAAAAAAATCAAACTGTGGTAGATAAAGCAGGTTCTGAATGGTCCATCATCCTTGAATCACCATAGTTATGGTGTTTGTTTTTCAGCAGACAGACCGATGGTGGATGGACACACCCCGAGCAACATAAAGAGAGCTGACAGAGACGTTAATGTTAATGCAAAGTGAAGACGTAAAAGACTACAAGCCTTAAGCTTTGGTGTAGTAAGAGCATAAATATCTCTAACAATTAAACTGTTATAAGTGCTATTAAAAATCATTTTTAACAAGATGATACCAAAAATGTCTTCAGCAGCCCTTAATCCGAAGGTTCTTTTTTTTTGAAGGATCACACATTCAAAGTATTCCTGCTACCACAGAGCAGGTTAATGTGTGATAAAACTGGTTTATCAGGTTTATCCTCTAAGAGAAGAAATATGCCAAGAAAAGAACAGACATGAAGAGCAGAGAAGAAGAAATGACAGTAAGAAGAGGTGGCAAGAGGAGAAGAGACAGTCGCCACTCAGACTCTGCTCCACTGTGACTGTCCTGACCTGGGTGACACTGACAGCATGCCCGTGTGTGTGTGTGTGTGTGTGTGTGTGTGTGTGTGTGTGTGTGTGTGTGTGTGTGTGTGTGTGTGTGTGTGTGTGTGTGTGTGTGTGTGTGTGTGTCTACGTGCCTGCGTGTGTGACTGACAGAGTGACAGGGACAGGGAAGCAGCTGCGTCCCCAGTGATCCTGGTTTCTTGTCTGGTTACATATTCAGCTCTGACAGACTCTGAAGGCTGAATAAGGATTTACTGGACTGGACAGAGAGACACTGGTAATACATTCAAGATGAATGTTTGAGACCCTCTGCTTACCGCGTGGCAAACCAAACACAGTGATAAGGTTGGTGTTAACAAAATAATGTTTCACTTTACTCACAGGGGCTTAAGATTTCACTTGACAGAAACTTGGCATTGAATTCACAGGAAAGTGTTTTTGTAGCATCTTTTTACCTTTTTGTTTTTAAGCAAATCATCACTAGAAACTCTCCACAGCTTATTTTCACCAAACATGCATAAAGCAGCGCTATGTCCTCTGCAGTCCCCAGATTTCCATTTTTTTTTTTTTGTTATTTTAATTCATGGAACAAACAAAGGTTACTTTTATAATCATGGCTCCATGAACCCTGGATGACCACCAGAGGTGGTGCTTAAAGCATTGAATGAGACCATATCACGTATGTGCAGGCCCACAGCGTGCAGAACTTCTGCAGCGCTGGTTATGGAAAAGGAAAGGCATGACCTTGAGGAACCTGTCCAGACCCCATGGATCCAAATAAGGGCGAAGTCCACCATCCATCTTTGTCACAAGAAACTACGTTGAGTAGTATCCTCTGGGCTGGGGTCTCCCGGCTCGGTGGTACCCTTGACCAAGAGGGTAGACAGCCCTTGGTTCAGAGCACGGGCTTCTGCTGGGTCACCTATGATGGTCATCTTGACCCAGCCAGTTTAAGGACGTCCTCCTCAATAGATGTAGTTGTATCAGGAGGAGCAGGTGTGACCACAGTGACCGTACTCGCCTCAGTCTGTCTTGCTAGAAAGGTAGCCTTCATCAAGCTCTGCTGTAGGCGGGTCAACTCTGGAGGAAGATTTGGACTGCTTCTGCTTTGAGGCACCCTCAGTCTGAGCAGCTCTGCACTACAAGCAGAAAAACACTGTGGCCACCGTGTGCTGTCTAAACAACCGGCACGACCTAGCATGAGCAAAATGCTACCTTTAAACAATAAGTGCTGCCAGAAAACAGCACAATCGCAACCCATTAGCTAACCTGTATTAGCAGTTAGCTCACAACTTCACACAATAGGAGCTAAAGTTCCTGGATGTGGTGAAAACACACAAACTTCAGCAACAACAGAAAGACTATGATATTCACAGTATGTTGGTGACATCTTAGGGATCACTGTCCAAGTAAAAAGATGCTGAAAGCCAAGCTTTTCTCAGCCTTTGAGGGCGAATGAAGCACCGCAACTCCAACAAAAGTCACAAGGCTAGCTACAGGCGACAAGCAAAAAAAGTGCTACTCAAATAGACTTAACACCCAGAGAAACTGTGTAACACCCTGCAAGTGAGATCCACTGATGACACTGGAGGATATAGACCTATCAGAGTCATCAGGGGGTCACATGTGACTCTGTTGGTGTAAGTACTCAACCTGTTAATGCACGATAAGGTGTCATTCAGTGCTTAAAGCATCACCTCCGGTGGTCAGGAAGGCCGAAATAGAACTTCAATTTGAAAAGAAAAATCAGATGCATGTTGGGGGGCTGAGGGGGCTGAGGGGGAAAAAAAAGTTAACAAGGTTTGCAGAGATGAAACAAACAAGGTTATTTGCTTCCCCTTCAACCTGATTTGCAACCTTTCTCCACCGCAACTCCTCCCATATGCTGTGTCTCATTTTACCAGGGTCATATGCACCGTTACTGATGCTCGCTTCAAGGGATCTTTGCTGCTTCCTTGGGTTTTCATGGATGTATATGAAAGAGAGCAGTGTTTCCATTACACCTTTGCATAAAACCTAAATATTGCAATAAAAAATTGTAATGGAAACACCAAAATTTAAAAACAAAAACAAAACTCAAATTTTAATTTCAAAAAATGTATACTCTCTTATGAGGTGGTTTTTCAGAAGTTTGGATACTGAAGTTTATCATGAAAGTTCACAAAATATCACAAAAGTGGAAACACCTTTTCCCTAAAACACCTCACCTTCCTCACCTCCGACGGTCAGTGAAAGCATCAGGAAGGCTGTGAGTTGGTCAGAGTGCAGCAGGAGGGAGGGGCGGAGTTGTGTGTGTGTGTGTGTGTGTGTGTGTGTGTGTGTGTGTGTGAGAGAGAGAGAGTAGGCCCGCTGGAGATGATGATTTTCATTCAGTGTTTGGTTCCTGTCTGTTTTCTGAGTTGGTGTGGTCACAGCTGACAGTGACCACTCAATGAAAACACAAGTGTCCACCACTCAGCATCATCATCATCACAGCGTCCGGACGGATGTTACAATATTTCAACGCCCTCTGCCTTCATCTGCTGACAACATTAACACCACCAAAATGACTTAAAATGTTTGGTATATCCATGGTTACCATTGTTACCGCCAGTTACAGTCCTCATTCCTTCTTCAGCAGTCTACTAATTGAATCCCACAGGTTGAGATTTTACTAAAGTCCTAATCTAAACACCGGCAAGGCACAATTGTAATTTATCAAAACTTCAGAAACATGGTTCTTATTTTGTGATTTAGTCTGATGGAAACACAGCAACTGTCTGTCTATGAACAGGAAATGCTTTCAGCAGGGTATGACACAAGCCTTTAAACAGAGCAGAACTGCAGTGCACACCTGTGCCATGAAATCAAGAGCTGTCTCCACATATTGTGCAGTCTTGAAGATGTCTGATGACTGATCACCAGAACCTGCCAAAGAAAAAGGAGAGAATTCTCAAGATCAATTCAAACCTAAAAGTAGTTGAGCCTTTTCTTCACCTGGTTAACCTTACTGGATTAATTATGGCGACTTGACTTTGCTTGCATGATCCTCTTGATCAGACCCTTTTTGGCCCTGTGTGAGACTTGAGGGTAGCCACTCGAGGCCCTCTCGTCCTTCACACTTGCCTGATGACTGATTTGAAGCCTGAGAATTCAAAGAGTAATTCCTGTAACCATCACAGCTGTAGCTCTGTCACTCTGTGGGTCAGAGACTGACCTCAGTGTTTATAGGACTGACTCAAGCCTGCTTCACTGTACCCTGTAATAAGACTCCTCAGGTCTGTGCTCTCTGTATACATTTTTTGCTTGAATGAAATTAATGGAACAGAGAGAGTGCGGCAGAAATTTATAGAGATGGGAAGTTTAATGTATGCAGGGACATTGTGGTAAATCTATGAGGGACTCACAGTCCTTCAAGCTCTGAATACTTCACTTTCATACTGCACGATGTTTGGTTGTCGGGCCTAAAAATAAATCAGACTTTCTGATCCAGACTTCTAATTCTAAGAAGTGTTTTGCTAAGAACAATAAGATGAATATTTTCTGTTTTGTACAAACTGAAAAATGTATGTGGGGACAGATGAGGCTCATAGAGTTTTATTTTAAGACTGCCTAAAAGGAGAGATTTCAACATCAGCTCGTGATACAGTCCCAAGGTCAAAGCAGATTTTTCTTTGTTATGAATAAAAATAATGTCATGTGATTAGATGATGGAGTAGAGACAAGCCATCTTGAGTAAGAGCTTTTTCTTATTATCTCATGTTGTGCTGTATTTAAAACCCACAGGTCCAGATCAGCAGTTTGTGTTTGTACATTTCTTGCAAACAGCTGAGCTGTTCTAGAAACACACATCAGGTGAAAAACAATCCATCTTTGAGGTTCTTTAAGTCAAACGTTGATCCTCTGATAGACTTTGATGACCAAAAGAAGTGAACTATCATCCATCCAGCAGGTCCTCAAACAGACTGAAACCTACAGACGTCAGACAGATGTCACTGATTTCTTTCAGATCCAGTTCAGACCAAACTAAACAGACATCATTTGTAATTATTCTTTTAAAGATTTATGAGGAATCCAGAGATAAATCACTCTTGAAATAAGACCAACAGCAGCTGCTCTCTACCTGTCTTCCTCTTCCCATCCCTCCATCTCTGCAGCCGGCCTAAAATCCATCCATACCTCTAAATAAAGAGGTTAACATGACCGGGCCTGGCGTCCAAATGTGATTACTCAAGTGATTTTTTAGCCCATCCAGCCACTAATGTGACAGGCAGCCATTTTCCGCTAGAGTAACACACACACACACACACACACACACACACACACACACACACACACACACACACACACATAGATATACCCTGTGTCCTCACGCAGACATACACACCACATCCTGCAATACACACCAAAACCACACACACACACACACACACACACACACAAACACAGACAAATTCCCCAGACACTCATAAAATTAGATGGACAGAGATGAGAGGAGGGACGGGTAAAAGGTGGTGGGGTGGGGTGTGTGTGTGTGTGTGTGTGGGGGGGGGGGGGGGGGTGATTGTTATTGCTTCCTCTCGGTTTGTGCATGTATGTGCGTGTGTGTGTGTGTGTGTGTGTGTGTGTGTGTGTGTGTGTGTGTGTGTGTGTGTGTGTATTGAGAAGCTAGAGAGGAAGCACAAAAGATAGAGGTCATGAGTAACACAGACAGAAACACAAAGAGACAACATCCATTCAGTAAAACTCCAACATACCATCTGTCCATCTGCACACCTGTAAACTAACCCCCCCCCCCCACACACACACACACACACACAAACACACAAACGCCTCAATAACCTCAGATGTTTCAGAGAAACCCGGTCAGTTTAAAGGAATTGTGACATTTTTATTCATTATTTTAAGACCAAACTCACTCTTTTTCTCACTCTTTTTTTTTCTTTTTTTAAATATATAATTTAAAGATTCAGGTGCTTCTCTCAAAGAATAAATACAATTGTGAAATTTCAAGCGGCTGTGAGCACTTTCTGGTCATGTGACCCATGTACACTTCCCATGACAATTTTCTACTGAGGGGGTGGCCATCCTTAAAAATATCTGCCATCTTGAAATTTAAGTTGGCTATAGGCAGTTTGTTGTCAAATGACCTAATGAGACTACTAATGCCAACTCTCATGCATGTGTCCCCAACTTAAGGTCACTTAACTGCAGCCATCTTGAAAAAATGGCCAACATCTTAAAAATCCCTAAGACTGGGAGACTTGTTGAGGGAGTCTGCTCATGCCAGTCTGCATGCCTTTATCACCAACTGAGCTATTACATGACTTAATTGTTAAATCAACTTGGTAGCCATCTTGAAAAATGGCTGCCATTTTTCAAAGGAGTGACCCTTAGAGAGAATTTGTTGTGTTACGTTATTCTCATGTTTCTTTACGTCAGAGTGTTGCTGACATGTTCAACATGATTTACACAACAACGGCACAAAGTTTCAAACATTCACCGTCCTCTTCTTTGTCTTCCTCACTGCCGTTTGCTCACTGTTACAATAAAATCCAGTATTTTTTTTTCTCCTAATGTCAAACATTCATTTATCTTTCACATTTTAAAGATTGATTTTCTAAGAAGCCTGAAAGATTTATTCAGTATTTATTTGCAGCTGTTTTCTTGGAACATCTTCTTTAAATGCCTAAATGGATTTTTTTTTTCTTGTTTAAACATTCAGCCCTCTTACTGAGAGGTGAAACCAGGATAAAGTATGGTGTGTGGTCTTAAAGCTTTCCTCTGAATGAAGTTACACAACAGTCATTTTGTATGAAAAATGAAAGAAGGAGTGTTTTCTGAGTATTTCACAGATAAACGCAGGCGTGGATCATTAATCATTTTGCAGTCTTTTGGTCAGTTGGTACAAAATGTTCATTAAAAATGAATAAAAAAAGACAAAATTAAAAAAAAAAAAAGTTTTGGAAATGTGAAATTCAAGCAAAGATGTTCAGATCTGGAGCTTTAAAGACTCGGTGGGTGTTTAAAGCATTTGTTTCCAGCTCTGGCATCGTGGAACAGGCCTGATGGTGTTCAGCTTGTCCCAACAATAAATGGCAGTAGAGGCTAACACATGATGCCAACACACACACATACATACATACACAGCAGACACACACACACGCACAGAGAGAGAGAGAGAGAGAGAGAGAGCAGACAGCAGACACAAGGTGGACACATGAATCCACTGTGTGAGGAGAATCTTTATCTCCCTCGCTCTGCCCTCCCAGACAAATGTGACACTCGGGACTCCCCCTCTTTCCACTCTCCCTTGATGGATAGCTCTCACACACACTCACTCACACACACACGCACACACACACCCTCTGGCAATACATCAGTGAAAGTGTGTATGTGTGTGTGCGCGCGTCTGGAGAGGGAGCGGGGGCTAACGATTACGGGAATTGTCATTTGCCGATCATTCATCTGCATTTGTAAACCATCAACGTCAAGAGCTCCCACACACACGAACACACACACACTTAGTATAAGATGACACACAGCTGTTGCTATGAAGGGGGTTGGTTTATAAGTGTGTGCTCACGTGTGTCTGTGGCATTTTCTGTCATCTAATATCCAAATTCATGTTAAGAACATTGGACAGATCATGTATCTCTCTCTCCGTGTGCGTTTGTGTGTGTGTATGTGTGTGTGTGTGAAGCTGTGACGCTGATGCCTTGTAAAAGCAGATGGATTATTTTTGAAGGAGGAATGTTTTAAACGTTCAGACAGACTCAGTTTAGGGGCGGACCGTGCTGGTCAGCTGCTCTCCCACTAAATTCAGACCATTCAGTTTTTGCCAAAGGAGGTAAAAAAAGAGACTAGAATGCAAACCACACATGACCTCAGAGGCTCTGTAGTCTTTAAAAATGGATTTTAGTTCCAGGTGAGGAATCACCTGACAGAAAAAGGTCATAATGCTGATCCGTAACCATTAAAACAGAGAATCTCCTCTTTGTAGTTCCCAAAACACAAACAAATTCTCCATTTTCAGGATTTTTAAAAGGGTACGAGTAAATCTATGATTGAAGTCGGAACTTCATGGAGGATTTTTTTTTTTTTTAATGTTCATTTCGAGGATTCATGTAACACTGTCCTGACTGTCATTTTATGTTTAACACAGTACGTCTCTCCTAGATAGAGCAACTACTAAAGCTCACAATAAAGGCTGCTTAATGATTATTATTATTTTAAATCTCAATTGAAATGAATCATTTTTTATATTAGGTTCAAATTTTAATTTCCTGCCTTTAAAACAGTTTTAAATCTGGGCGAAGACAGACACTGATGTCCAACAAAAAAAATTAAAAAGGTTTGAAATTCCAAATTTTAAGTATTATTGAAAAAAAAAAATCTTAGACTGCTTAATGCACATGGATGATGAGTTAAAATCAGTGTCCATACGGTGAGCAGAACTCTGATAACTCTCTGAAGTTCAGTGATCAAGTTAACGCTTCGGCTTTGGCACTTTTCAGGATTTCCAGTTTGGTTGTTGCAGGTCCTGAATGCCTCAAACTGCTTAGCTTGTAGGTCTGACCACAGTCAGGGGTGTCCAGCAGTGTTTCAAAGAGGGGCATGTTCTATTCTAAGAAATGACCAAGAACCAGCAGCTCTTTCTGACACATTAATTAACCTCAGAGTAACATCTGAATGCTTCATTCAATGACGCTTTCTTTGAGTGATTTCTGTAAAAATCAGTCACTAAAGGTCTTTGCACACTTAGTCCATTATTTTCAGACACGATTTTTGGATCTGAAATAGAAAAAGGTCAAACAAAGCCACCTTACACACTGAATCTGAATCTGATGGGTTCTTTTTCTGTTAATTGCAAAAAGTTTCAGTACAAGGAAAAATGGATTCATCAAGCAGTGCGGATGATTTTGTGGTTCTTTCACTATTTGAGAAAAAAAGAGAAACAGTGAGTCTTCATTCATCGTCGAGTATAGCCCAAACTTTCAGAAAATGTTTGAGAAAATGTGACATTTCAAGTATTCAAACAACCCTGGAAACTACCTGGCTGCCAAGAACACTGGAAATCAAACCTGTTCAAAAACAATACTAATGTAATGGACTCAGTGTGCAAAGGCCTTAAGTGTGCTCAAACCTCCTCGTTCCATCATCACAGACTGATGAAATCAAAGCTCTGTCTGACTAGATGGGTCTCCAAACTATGGAAAGTCCCTGAGGAGTCTCACCTGTTCCTCAGGAGTCTCACCTGTTCCTCAGGAGTCTCACCTGTCCCTGAGGAGTCTCACCTGTTCCTCAGGAGTCTCACCTGTTCCTCAGGAGTCTCACCTGTCCCTGAGGAGTCTCACCTGTTCCTCAGGAGTCTCACCTGTCCCTGAGGAGTCTCACCTGTTCCT
>CM061145.1:4310890-4370890 GCA_030710495.1 Labroides dimidiatus
GAAAAGCACTGCTGTAGCCCACCAAAAATACTACTGTACAAGTGTTTTAGCTGTACTTTGAAATTCAAAATCTATAAAATTAGTGTGTTTTTATTTTTATTTGTGAAGTATCAGTAATATCTGCATGTTTTTTTTTTTTTTTTATAACACAGCATGTAGGCTCATATTACTATAACTATAACCACAATCACACTGTTTTGCCAAGTAGTGGTGGGGGGTGCTGTCGACAGCTGCTGAATGTAACTAATAAAGTTACTTGTAATCTAACTGGATTACTTGTAAAATGAAGTAATCAGTAATCAATCAATTAATCAATCAATCAACCAATCAAACAATCAGTAATCAGATAACTTTTTCAAAGTAACTATGGCAACACTGCAGGTTGATGATATGATAACTTGAACATCATGATGTAGTGTTTAACTGAGGATCCCAGAATCAACGTCTCTCCCTCCTGCACAGTGACTCAGTGACTCTAATAAGACAGCAGCAGCAGCACTGTCAGTAAACAACATGAAGGCACATTTACAAACTGCATGAATAATAAGGACACATGTCCTCAGAATGAATGGAGATGTATGTGAGGGTAGAAGTGTCTTTGTTGGTAATAATAGAAATGTTAAATACTCTCTCTCTCCCTCTCTCTCTCTGTCTCTCAGCTGCTCTAACAGGTTGAAAATGAAAGTGTGTGAGCGCCATCCTTCACTCAGAGCAACAGAGATTTTCAGTTTTGCATAGATGATGCAACACTGTGGCATAAATCCTCTACTGTAAATGACAGAAGCAAATAAAATAACAAAATTAAAAAGTAAGGGACTCTCACATCTCCAGAACATTTTTTTTTCCAGCTGACAGCAGCCTTGATGAGTTTTGAATGGGTGACACGTCATTTCTGGCATTTAAAGCAGAGAGCAGAAAAAAAGCCCACTAAAATCTGAGCCGGTAGGTCCACTCAGTGTTACACACAACCTGCAGAGAGTGATTGAATTTGACAGGGAGGGAGGATTTCATCACACTGCTCAGACAGATCAGGAAAGATCCAAACAGTGTTGGAGCGATTGCTTCATCTGCAGCGTGGTGTGGGCCGCTCTACAGGAGACGAGTATCAAGTCAAATCTGCCAAACCTCCAGCCTTCACAAGATGAACGAAGTACAGGAGGATAAAATCTATCTCAGCTCCTCAAGCATGTACTTTATCCACTCAGACCTGTCATTTCTTTGAGTGGATCTGTCCAACTCAATCCAGACATGATGCCTGTCATGTGTTCCACATCATCTGACAGAAAAGTGAGTGTGATTCCAGCTTTGTTTTAGATTTTAATAAAGAGACACATGGAACATGTTGACCTAAAACCAAATCTGAAAAAAAAAGATGCATTGCTGAGACATTTGAAACTCTGAAAATGTGTTACTCATCTTCCTTTCTCCAAGCAGAGTGGGTTTTGATCGTCTCCTCTGTAGTTTTTGCTCACTATGAGATCATTTAATGCTGAATCGTACTTCAATCTCAAGTTTATCAAATAACTTTTTCTTCTTCTTTTTTTGTCAACATTTTTATGGAGCCGAAAAGTCTCCGCCATGTCAACTGAAAAGCTGAGAAATCAGGACAGATTCTGGGTCTGCTCAGGGTGTCTGCCTGTCTGTCGTCACATGCTCACAGTGGATTAATTAATGCTGGGTCTCTGTGAATCGTTAAACAGTACTTTTATACACATTACATTCATAAAGCAGTGATAAGTTTGGTAATTTGTTAAGAAAATACTTGTCAGTACAATTAGCTGAGGTCAACAACAGCTTGAAGGTCCATAAACTTTCAGTTCCTGGAAAAACATTCCCAGGCCAAAGACCCGGGTACATCATCAGGCTGGAGGAGAAAAAAAAAAGTAAGTGCATCACACAGCCAGACCAGTAGAGGGCAGTGAAATAATGACAAAGGCCTTTCAGCAGAAATGACCCCATAGAAGGAGACAGACGAGCTGCTTAGCTCTGCAGTTAGCCTGTTAGCATGGGGGAGAGTCAGCCTGTGCTGGTTTTGATGGTGCTTTATTTCACTGCAGATGGATTTGTTGACTCTAGAAAGGAGACGAGCTCCAGAGACAAATGCCTCATTTCCACCAAGCAGTTCAGTTTGGTTCATTTAGGTATGGCGTGCATCTTTCGGTGTGTCCACTGACTAAAAGTGTGACAGATTCCCAAATAACTGACCTGCACCGTCCCACTTTTTGGTCCCCTTCTGTTGGGGAGCCAGACATAATGATCTGACCCCAGAAGGTGGAGCTAGAAACACTGCAGTCCATTGATTGGTGGAAAGAATCATCACTTCCTGTGTGACAGCGGTAAGTTCTGATTTAGTTTGACAGTTTTAATAGTTTGAAAACTATTGCAGGATACACCCCAAACTCAAGAAGCACTCAGCTCACTGAAACAAACAGAATTTAACTGCAAACAAAGTACCTCATTAACTTTGAGACTGATCGCTCCAAAATTAACAAAACAAAAAAAAGATTCCCAAAGGAAATAAGAAGGTAGATGTTTTCACCCTTTAATGTCCAACAGTCTTTTTCATCCTTTAAATGTCCCTGTTTGGTTTAAGTCCACTGGCTGACCGCACTCTGTTAATCTCATGTCCAATAATCCTCAGTCCCAGAAAGAAGAAAAAACAAAAGTATTTCAACTCTCTACCACCAATCAGTCGAACAAAAAATTACTCACCCTGAGTTCCATCCACAAACATGAAAATCTGTATTTTTTCCAGGTGAGTCCATCAGACGTGATGAAGATCCAGCCCACTGATGGGCGTAAACCCCCCCTGACAGCTTTATCTTTAAACACAGCTCTTTGTTTCTTTGTACCTCACATATGCAGACACACAGTTTCCTTTACTTAAACTCTCTGTGTCCTATACCACTGCAGACAAAGTCTGACACGCTTCATTCAGCTTCCCCATGGTGTTTTTTCCCCGTTCTTAAATCAATGACTTCATATCGTCACTCTGAACTCCACCTTTACCCATTCTTTACAGAGAAAAACAGTTTTTATCACAGAATTGATACAAATCAGTCTCTCCCTTTTGATTTGACACCAGTGTTTCTTTTCTTTCATTTCTTTTGACACTGATTTTCTAATGTGGGACTGTGTTTGAGCTTCAAAAGGAGCACGTTGATTGAGGACTGAGCAGGATGGATCCTCCTCAAACAGCTTTAGATACTCATTAAATTCTGATCTGATGAGCAGATCACGACACCTATATATATATATATATATATATATATATATATATATATATATATATATATATATATATATATATATATACATATATTCAGAGGACTTCTGCTGTGTTTGAACAGCTGCTGTAAACTGGATATCCACTGACACGTTCAGCTGAAGGTCTCCACTTTACAGGGTCACTCTTTAAACGGGAACACCAGGAGCTGACAGAGACACATTAGAAACACAAACACATACAGAGAGATGAAAAAGAGATGAAGATAAAGAAGGTTCAAGGGCAGCATGTAACTAAGAAATAGGAGAATTTATAACAGTCTATACTTTCTACGCAGTGATGAGGTATTCTCTGCATTATTTTTCATCATTTTATTCTTCTCTTTTCATTTTTTTATCCAATTAATCTTTAAAACTCAATACATTTCTATCATTTCAAGGCAAAAACTGACCCTGACCCTTCCATTGTTCCTCAAAGTGCTTCTCGATCAACGGGAATAAAACACACTACTGACAAAAGGCCACCTCATCAAGCCTGAGCCTCCACATGAACTTTCATTCCATGTTTGCACACCATCTTCCAATCTTCCTGCAGGATCTTCATTTAATGATTGCTTTTCTCTGTGCAATTCTAGAAAAATTAAACCAAGTGCATCAACACATGACAAATGATGCTGTGCAGAACAAAGCTGACTTTGTGCCAAAATGTGCATTTTCATATTGCAAACGTTTGTTGTGGTGGTGTCTCCAATCAAATCGCCTCATCTGTTCTTCAGAGCTGAGCCCATCAGCTGTTTGTTATGGACACTGAAATGAAACCTCTAACAAAAAAGATGATTTAATATTGAAGAGCAGGTACTCTGGTGTTACTGATTCTTCTTCTGGTGATTTCAAACCACACCTGGCTCATGAACAAATACACATGTTCCCTCTCTTTCTCTGCAGCACTCCTTACAGCATCTCTCTGTCTGACTCACTGTTTCTGATACGGCCACTTTGCTCACATCTGCATTTCTCAGCGTGATGCGTCATTCATCATCAGCACAGTAATAGCAGGCTTGATTTATTCCATAGACATCTGCTTAGAATATGTGCATTCATCACTCCGATCGCTTCACCATCGCTTGCTCGCTGCTGCGCGAGATGGTTGCGAATGCAGACGTACAGCAGGTGCAAACACAGTCTGCAAACCCTCCAAAAAAACACATCAAAAGACATGTTCACTCATGACGTTATGTTCACAGAGAAACATAAAGAGATGCATGAGCGTGCAGGTGTGTTGGGGAAAGAGCCGTTAGTCACGGTCAGAAAGGGAAATCCCAGCTTTACTCAAACACGTCCAGTTTCCCTCGTCTTCACACTCTAGAAGAAACATATCTCTTTACCAACACTCACCAACAACAACAGTCTCAGCTCACTTATTCCTTCTTTTACTGCAGACATGAGCTCAAAGGATGCAGGGACAGCTTGCATACAGACTGCAAGAAGTCAACATAACAGCTGAATGTGTGGTGACCACATTTTGACCTCGATGTTGTTGGGAAGACATGCTATTTACTGCAGATTCTTAAGTAAAGCTTAACATTTCAGGGTTTTTTTTATTATTCCCTGACAGCCTTAGAGACAGGGTTGATAGTCACAGAAAACTAGCATGAATTTGAATGTAGCATCTTCTCAGGACCCCCCCCCCACACACACACACACACACACACACTTAGAACTAGTGCACACTGGGGAAATGTACACGTAGGAGGCTGGCTGGCTGGATCCTCAACGCTAGGATTGGTTGGTGTTTTTCCAGGTTTACTCCTGCTGTAGACAGCAGATATTTTTCACTCTGTTTTAAGAACACATCATGAACTGATTGACATCAGGACATAACGATCATTTTAACCAGAATAACAAAAAGTCTGTCTAAATCTGATTACCAACACTGACTTTAAATAATGGGCTTTAGAAAAAAACAATCAAGGAGACATACAGTCCAAAGCCTTTGTGATGCTTCCCAATTTATTTATTTATTTATTTATTTATTTAGCCAGTTAGCTAGTTAGCTAGTTTTATTATCTTTGTTCACCCCTTTGTTTAGAAGTTGTTGCTCTCTCTCCTGTTTTTGTTTTTTTCTCTTTGACCTGAAGTTTCATCATGCATCTGTTAGTTTAACTCTAGCAGTGACCTCTGATCTATGTAAAACCATCTGTTCTTCAGGAGTCTGCTCAAGGCTGGCTGCAAAAACACAGGAAACCACAAACACACCAATTTACATTTTTCATTTATTTATTTTTTTAAAGTGCAGGAAATGAGTCTCCAGCATGTAAAAATGTAAAGATTGGTATAGGTCATAAAGGGTTAAAGAGCTCAGGTCATAGTAGTCCTGTATGGGGGGGGGTTATGTTTTGAAGAAAGTAAAATTTTCTTCCTGCACAATTTTTTTTTATTTTATTTCATTGTTTTTTTTTTGTTGTTTTTGTTTTTTTTTTATGGAGAATCAGTTTGTGTTCATGTTTCCTTTGTCTGTGCCACATCCTGAAGCTCAGGAGGCCGTCCTCACTCACTGATCTGCTTCATCTGACCAATGCTGCCAAAAGCGACATCTCTAAAATATACTGCTCAGAACAAAGTGAAAGGCCAATGACTGAAACACAGACATTTAATTCATGCTGACGACAGGGATTTATTTGCATTTTCCTATTTTTTTTTATTTATATATTTTTAGTTTCTCTGCTGCTTTTGAGACAAGAACTGACAGATTTTTGTTTTGTTTTGTTTTTCCTTTTTTTTTTAACCATGTTGTTAAACTTAAAGAGAAAAAAAAACAACTTTAAAGTGACTGAAACCAGTCAGAGTTTCTGGCTTCAAAACAACATCCCAAAATATCACATTGAAAGTAATGCGGGCCTTCACTTCTTTTAAACAATTTATTACCAGCCTGCTTAGGGGCCGCCTTAAATCTGGTGTGTTGGTGTATTATCTGAAACTCTGTCATCAAAGGAAGAATAAAGCAGAACAGCAGGAAACAACACAGTGATGTACAGAATGAAAGTAAGGGTCTTTACTTCTCTCTTTCTTGGAATATTTTCTGTCACGTACAACAGAAAAACATGTTATTGAGTTCTGGGTTTTGGTGTTTTGGCAGCTCAAAGACTTCTAGTGGCTGTACTTGGTCACCATTGAGGACAATTTGTAAGGACACTGCTGCATCTGATTGTTACAGCTCATGGAAACACTTAGCCAGAGGAGGGTGAATGGAAACAACATGAGGAGGCGTCCCCACAGAGTCGCTTTCAGAAGCATCAGGCCACAGACTGAGTGTCCATATTTGATGATGGGAGCAAGAACAAACAAATGTTATTCAGTTACACCTTCAGTCCAACAGCTGTCTCCTTTTATTCTGTATACGCCTTAAGTGCTGCTAAAGGTGACGCTAAGACAGCAGGTTGGACAGGGTTAAAAGTCTTTGTTTGCTCCATTTCAACCATGAAAATAAAATATTAGAGTCAGTTTTACTCCAGACCTCGATACAGTCGATAAAAATAGAGTCAGTCTGTTCTGGATTCATTTTCAATAAACAATATAACTTTTGGTGTGAGATTACAATTCAAGTGTGATGAATTCTGCTGTAAAATAAATCTATGGCTTTTTGAGGTTTTCAGTCACAAAACAAGACTCTGAAATATCTCCCTGAATCTCCAGCCTGGACCTCGGCCTTGTCAGTCACCGGCCCAACCACAGCCAGCAGAAAACAGGCCTGTTTCTGCTTTTAAAATTTCCTTTAGTGAAATGGTTGCTGGTATAAAACAAGTCAGCAAACTGAAGCCTGTGACCATGCCGGCTGAGACCAACCATCAGGAGATCAGACAGGCTATGCTCCTGATCCCTGAGTTGGAATTTCACAGCCTTGTCAGCAAAAGGGAGCAGGTTTCAAGACTTGAAAAAGAGAATGTGGCTTTGCTCCATGAGGTTGAGCTGTTAAAGGAGCAGCTCAAACATCATGAAGCTAAAGCTGCCTCCAACATCCAGCTTCAGAGCTGCGCAGAGGAGTGGGCGCGAGAGAGAACCCTCCTCACTGAAAAAATCCATCGCCAGCATGCTGAGGCACAGTCAGCTGAGTCCAGGTCCCAGGCTGAAAACAATGAACTGAAGGCTGCCCTGCAGAGAGAGGAACGAGATGCAGGCTGCAAAGAACGAGATGCAGGCTGCACGGAACGAGATGCAGAAGGACCTGGACAGACTGCAACACCTGTTGGATCATGAAAGGTCCCGTCTCATGTCCATTCAAGAGCAGGAAGCTGTCAAGATGGACGCTGCTCTCTGCCAGGCCAGAGAGGACCTGGAGTACTTCGGACACCAGTGGGAAGAAGAAAGATCTGATCTCCTGGAGAAACACAGCGAAGAGACTCACAGGATGACAGACCAGCTCCGACAGGTGGAAGAGGAGCTGATGATCCAAAGAGACCTGTGGGAGGTGGACAGGTCACAGCTCCTCAGAGAACAGAGAGAAACCTCACAGTTGAAGGCCTCTCTGAAATGGGTCCAAGAAGATCTGGACAGACAACAGGCTCAGTGGCAGCAAGAAAAGACCTCTCTCCTGGAGTCCATCAGTAATACCATCCAGACTCCAGAGAGGGAGGAGGAAGAGAAGCAAGAGGAGCAAGAGGAGCAAGAGGAGGAAACTCCAGAGCTCACCATCATGGACAATATTAATATACTTGAAGGTGAAATAGAGGAGGTCACTCCAGAAAGACCAAAGAAGTCCATGAGGAAAAGGTTCCTGGGCCTGTTTAAAAGAAACAGACAAACCCCAAGTGACAGCCAGTGACCACCTCCCATGACTGTACCAATTTGTAAATAATTTGTACAAAGTTTGTAAATAATTTTTTTAATACTTTTTTTAAATACTTTTTTAAATACTTTTTAATACTTTTTTATACTTTTTTTTATACTTTTTTAATAATTTTTTTATACTTTTTTAATACTTTTTTATAATTTTTTAAGACTTTTTTTATACTTGTTTATACTTTTTTAATTTTTTTTATACTTTTTTAAATACTTTTTTATAATTTTTTTAATACTTTTTTTTATACCTTTTTATACTTTTTTTATAATTTGTAAATAATTTGTAAATAATTTGTAAATAATTTGTAAATACTGTAAATACAACCCCCCCCCCAAAAAAAATAAAAAATAAAAAAAAAAACAAAAACAAAGAGTTACAGATACTGTTGACCCTGTGAGGCATCTAAAAACTGAGGTTTATTCATCCTTATAACAAAATCCACAAAAAATGCTGTTTTATTTGGTTTCTGATATATTTTTTGTATCACATTTCAATGTTAGATTTCCTTCTTGACTTGGTGTAATTGTTTTCTATCAAGATGTGTGTGTGTGCGTGTGCGTGTGTGTGTGCGTGTGTGTGTGTGTGTGTGTGTGTGTGTGTGTGTGTGTGTGTGTGTGTGTGTAATCAGAATAAAGGAGGTGTTGTGTTTAGAAAGGCTTGGATGAAGATATTGATCATGGCTTTTTTCTAAAAACAGGCTTCATTGAAGAAAGGACTCGCTGACAGTGTTGATTTGATGTGTGGAAAATATTTCTAAAGATCTTTTTTTAATATCGATAACACCGTGTTCGGGTCTCCATGTCTCAGACTCAACAGGCAGCAGAAGGTAAAATGTTGGTTATGAGAAAGATTTCGAGTTTTTCACTGATTTGTTGTGGGTTGTTTGCTTCTCTGTGCAGGTTATCACTTTAACTAAACTGTAACACAGAAAAAGAAAGTCTCACAGTAGAGTTTGTGCTGTTTGGAGCTCTGCACAGCCGCACAGATTATGAAACTGGTCATGCTGTTACTTTCAGTGTCAGGGAAAAGGAATATCTGACAATCTGTTCTGCAAAAATGAAGTTTAGAGGTGAGCTGAGGGGTGCAGGGAACAGATGGTAACTCTGGATGAGTTTCTGAAGCCTGAAGTCTCGACAAATATGTTTAATGTCAAAACATTTTTTTTTCCTTTCTCTTGGCTTTTCATAAGGGTTTGTTTTATTCTTTTTAATATATTACTGTTGGAAATAAAAGAGGAATAATATTATTCAGATTCACTGCCAGCCTCATTAAAGAGTCTCACTTTCTTTTAGAATGTTCGCAGCAGAAGCGTTTAAAAATTGAAGAGGGGAAGTGACGCAGCCGCTCTTCTAGATTTAGTCTTTTTTTGCCAACATTGAAGCACATTTGTCTTCACACTCTCTGGGTGTGTGCATGTGTGTGTGTGTGTGTGTTAATGTGTGTTAATGTGTGTGGGCTTCATAACCGATTCGAGGTTGAATAAAACAATCATTTATCGCAGTAAAAAACATGTCACTCCTGCCTGTTCGCCTGCAGCTCTTAGCCAAGCAGGGTGACCTGAGTCTGCAGGAAGCAGAAGGTCAAGTCGAAAACATTTCATACACACTTAAATATTTAAACACTCGTTCTCTCTCTCTCTCTCTCTCTCTCTCTCTCTCTCTCTCTCTCTCACACACACACACACACACCATGAATTAAACAGTCACACCTTGCTTTCTCTTTTCAACTGCTGTGTATCTCAGTGTTGTATTTCTCTCAGATCACACACCCCTCCCTCCCTCTTTGCCTTAGTTTTTATCTCTCTCTCTCTCTCTCTCTCTCTCTCTCTCTCTCTCTTCCACCGTTTCATTCTTTTCCCTTTTTTTCCTCTTCCTTTCAATAATTGATAGGAGACGTTCTGTCTCTCTTTGGCTCGCTTGGAATGTTTAAGAGACATGACTCGGTTATGGAGGACACATTGTACAACCCTCGACACACGCATACACTCTCTCTCTCACACACAGACACACACACATACACAGACACACACACACACACGTACACACACACACAACGTCACACACATGCACATCTTCCTGCAGAGTTCAAACCAGGGTCAACTCTGATGCATAAATGTTGCAGCAGGGAGAGTGCTACAGTGCATGCCTGTTAAGCATTTATTCAGATCCACATGAGGTGACATAAAATAAGGTGACTTTGTGTGTGTGCGTGTGTGTTGGAGAGAATCTGTGACAGGGTTAAACTTCTCTTCCTCTGAACAAACAGCGAACATCTTCAGGCCTCAGGGTTAAACTCTTTGGTAGACTTCCCCTCAGACTGTGGCCTTATAGAACAGCTCTGTGGTTTTTGGGGTTAGTCTTTCTGTTCCTCTTCTTTGAAATCTTTCAGAAGCCCCGTCTGATAAATACAGCAGTCTGGTCAGGGTCCCTGCACTCCAGTATCTAACCATCGCCATAGCTTTCCACAGTTTTAAACATGAAAAGACTCCAGGGTTGAGTTGCTTCCTTTTACTTTGTTGTTTATAGTCTTTAATTGAAACACTGAGGGGACAAAGTCTTCCACTGAGGGCCCCGGGGCCATGGAGTAATCTTTGTCAAATACAGTGCAGTGAAAAAGTATTTCCCCCTCTGACAAAATTCTTCTGATTGATTATCGTGTATGATTATTTAATGTGTTAACTATCCAAAGCATCCTGGCCCTGTGTGATAAAGTAATCAGCCCCTCAACCTAATATCTGGCTGTTGCTCCCTCAGCAGGAACAACTTCCACCAAGTGTTGGTGATAACTTTCAGTGAGTCTTTCACATCACTGTGGAGGAATCTGGGTCCACTCCTCTTTGTAGAACTGTTCAGTCACATTGGAGGGTTTTCCAGCATGAACAGCTTTTAAAGGTCATCCCACAGCATCTCAATCAGATTTAAGTCCAGATTTTGACGAGGCCACTCCCAAACCTTAATCCTGGTGACCAATGATGATCACATCTGATTGGTGGTAGTTCAGCTGAAGGTAGTTGTCTTCCATCCAGGAGAAATGGATGGTGGAGATGTAGAGCTGGATGTCGTGAGTGTTGCAGTGAAAATCGAGGCTGTGGTAACGTATAATATGAGAACGTCAGGCTCAGGTGATATCATTTTGGCTGCTGATTTGACCTCCTGGCAAATTCATGCATCAGGTTCTGTTCTCTCCACTCTACCTCTCAGTTTTGCACTGCTGTCCATGAACATGTTATATCTTAAGCTGTCATGACACAGCACTGCCTGCACTGTGTATATCAGCTGTTCTTCTTGTTCTCCTTTTACTGATTTCCTTGTAGTTTCATACTCACATTTATATACTTATTTTTTATTGATACAGTTAAGTATTTCTCATTTGGTATTATTATTCTTATTCTTATTCTTATTATTCTTATTCTTATTATTATTATTATTATTATTATTATTATTATTATTATTATTATTATTATTATTGTGCCTAAAAGCACGTCATAATTCCTGCCTTCCCCTGCCTGTGGGCTCAACACTCTCAGGTTTATTTATTGTGGTTATTTAATAATAATAAATAATAATAATACATTTTATTTAAAAGCACCTTTCAGGACACCCAAGGTCGCTGTACAGAAGGTATATATAAAAAATGCAGATATAGATAAAAGACAACAAACAGTACGAAAAAAAAAATAATAATAATAAATAAAAATGGGGAAGGAGGTGCATGGGAAACAGTTTAAAGGGAGTAAGAAAGTCTGAACAGATGAGTTTTGAGTTTGGATTTGAAGATGGGCAGGGTGGAGGAGTTACGGAGGTCCAGTGGGAGAGAGTTCCAGAGTTGGGGAGCAGAGCAGCTGAAAGCTCTGCTCCCCATGGTGCAAAGACGGGCAGTGGGCACGTTGAGATGGAGGGAAGAGGACGATCTGAGGGGACGGGATGGAATATTAATTTGCAGGAGATCGGAGAGGTAGGGAGGGGCGAGGTTGTGGATGGACTTGAAGGTGTACAGAAGGATTTTGTAGATGATTCTCTGGTTAACCGGAAGCCAGTGAAGTTGTTGAAGGACGGGGGTGATGTGGTGGGATGAGGGGGTTTTAGTGATGATCCGGGCAGCAGAGTTCTGAACCAGCTGAAGTTTATGAAGGGACTTTTGAGGGAGGCCGAAGAGGAGAGAGTTACAATAATAAAGGTGAGAAGTGACAAGGCTGTGGACGAGGATGGCGGTGGTGTGGGGGGGTGAGGGAGGGGCGGAGCCGATTGATGGAGCGCAGGTGGAAATATGCAGACCGGGTGATGTTATTAATGTGAGACTGAAAGGATAGTGTGCTGTCGAGGATGACACCCAGACTCTTAACCTGAGGGGAGGGGGAAACTAACGAGTTGTCAATGGGGAGAGAGAAAGTATTAACTTTGGATAATGTGGATTTGGAGCCAACGAGTAGGAATTCAGTTTTATTGCTGTTTAATTTTAAAAAGATTGAGGTGAACCATGACTTTATTTCAGAAAGACAGGAGGTGAGGGAGGGGGGTGGGATAGTGGAGTTTGGTTTGCAGGAGAGGTAGAGCTGGGTGTCATCCGCAAAGCAGTGAAAATTAATGTTAAATTTCCGGAAGATGTGGCCAAGGGGGAGGAGGTATGTTATGAAGAGGAGGGGCCCCAGGACAGAGCCCTGGGGCACACCTGAGGTGACTGGGGAGGGGTCGGAGGAGAAAGACTTGAGCTGGACAAAATGAGTGCGGTCTGTAAGATAGGAATGGAACCAGTGAAGGGGAGTGTGGGTGATACCAGTTGAGGAGAGTCTGCTGAGGAGAATGGGATGTGAGATGGTGTCGAAGGCTGCAGTGAGATCGAGAAGGATGAGGATGGAGATAAGACCGGTGTCAGCTGCAGTGAGGAGATCATTAGTGATTTTGAGAAGTGCAGTTTCAGTACTGTGGCGTGGGCGGAAACCGGACTGGAAGGGTTCATACAGACTGTTAAGGTTGAAATGTTCATGGAGTTGGGAGGAGACTATTTTTTCAAGAATTTTGGAGATGAACAGCAAGTTGGAGATAGGGCGAAGATTATTGAAGTCATTGGGATCTGAACCAGGTCTTTTCAGGATTGGGGTGATGGCAGCAGTTTTGAAAGCTGAAGGGACAATACCGGTGGAAAATGAAGAGTGGATAATGGTAGAAATGAGGGGAAGGAGAGATGAGAGACAAGATTTAACCAGGGTTGTGGGGATAGGGTCCAGGAGGCAAGTGGAGGGCTTAGACTTGCGGATGAGGGTGGCTATTTCAGAGGCGCTGGGGAGTTGAAAGGAGGAAAAAGGCTGACTGCAGAGGAAGGGTTCGGGTGAGGAGAGAGGTGAAGGGAATGAACAGAGGTGCTGGTGAATGGAGCTGATTTTATCATTAAAGAATTGCATCAAGGAGTTACAGGTGTCAGTAGAGTAAAGGTGGGGGGGTAAAGAGTGGGGAGGCTGAAGGATCTTGTTGAGTAATGAAAAGAGTGATTTGGTGTTTCCTTCATTTGATGAGATGAGACTGGAAAAATAAGCAGTTTTACTGAGAGAGATGGAATCTTTGTAGTGAAGAATGTGAGTTTTGTACATATTTTTGTGTATAGTGAGTCCAGTTTTTTTTATACAGCCGTTCTAATTGGCGTCCTTTAGTTTTCATTGACCGGAGTTCAGGGGTGAACCAAGGTGCAGATGAAGAAAAGGAAACAGTCTGAGATTTAAACCATAATGAGTGAATAAGAGGTATAAGTAAAAAAGTATTATTTTGCAAATGAGTAAAAAAATAATAACCCAAATAAGCTTGTACAGAAATAGAACACAATCGAGTTGATAACAACAGGGAAAAAAAAAAAAAAAACAACAGACAAAATTTCCCAGGATTTTTTATAGAAAAATTCTAAGTTGACAGCAACAAAACCCTGAAAATTTCAAACATCCCTGACCTAAAATTCTTACGGAATTTTTTCAGAAACTTTCCTGAAATTTACCAGAAATTTTCCTTCCATTTGCAACTAGTCAGACCTCAGTCAGATGTTAGCTGTGATAAGATGCAGAGGTTAAAAAAACAAAAAAAAAAAAAACAAACAAAAAAAACTATATACTGTAATATTTTTATGATTATAAAAATATTGATATTTAGTATTTTGAAACAAACACCACATGATTATGCAGTTGTTGGCCTTGGCCTGATAATACAGTCAGATGAAGATGTACACTCTAACTGCAGGTCAGAACAGGTCTTTAGAGCTCCGTTCAGAATTACGCTGAGATCTATCTTTGTATTTTCTCATAAAATCAGCAGACACGGAGTAGATTAAAAGAGTAAACAGGTTGATTACTTTGATTCATCAGTCGTGTCTCATCTATATTTCAGCTCCCTCTCTCTTGGCTGTCTTAATTGAAAGGCCATGGCAGGGGACCCGAGCAGCAAATAGCCTGATCAATACGCTGCCTGATGTGTAAATTGATCGAGTTTGTGTGTATGACACTGAGAGTGTGAGTGTGAGTGTGTGTGTTGGTGCTCCCTCTTATTGAGGTGTTCAATCAGTCTAATTCATTCTCGCCCAGAGACTGCTGTGTGGTTGCAGGACGATTCATTTACTCTGCAGGCTCCAATCAAAAGTATTCCCAGCATTCCCTGCTGTAATAATCACTGCATATGAAATTAGAGGATCCATAACACCAAACTGCCTTACACACAGGGCCAAACAGCGCCGTTTAATGACCGAGTCTGGATGCATCTTAATCATTTAAATCCAGAGTGGACACTTAGGCTCACATCTGGGAGGATCAGGCAGCTATTAGGAACCTAAATATGACTTTTAAGAAACTGAGAGTGCACTGAATTATTCCCCAAAATGACCATTCTTACTTTTTATTTTAATGTCGATCAACACCGCACTGATTCTGACTGAGATTTAACTCTTTATGATGATGATGTTTATTTATTTATTTATTTATTTAGTTTTTTTTTTGGGGGGGGGGGGGGCTTTTTATGCCTTTAATGAGAGAGGACAGGGCAGTGGATAGAAGAGGACACAGGGTGAGAGCAGGGAGTGACATGCGGGAAAGTCACCACAAGATGAACTTGAGCCTGGGATTTACACTTAAGGGCTTTTTGTGCACGACCTAGACCACTAGGCCATCTGTGCTCCATGTTTGTAGATTTAAATCTTGTCTGGGGCCTTTTCTTCTTTGTGACGGGTTGCTCTCGTCTCTTCTTACATCTCTTTCTGTGAGAGAGTGACTGCTCCTGTCTGTGTGTGGATCTCTGGTGAGGGTCTGCAGGTGGAGCCAGGTGAGTGGACGTAAATGACAACAAATGTCAGATTGATCAATGGCGGCCTCTCTCTGCTCTTAAGACAGAGCGCTCAGACTCTCCTAAGACAGCTGTGCTCTGCAGCCTCTGTTCTCAACCTCTGTCCATAGCCTCTATTTGTTACCTCTATTTTAGCATCTTTTCATCGCCTCTGTTAGCAGCTTCTGCCCTTTGCTTCTGCTCTTAGCCTCTGTTCGCAGCCTCTGTTCTTAGCCTCTGTTAGCGGTCTACGTTAGCGGTCTACGTTAGCGGTCTACGTTAGCGGTCTATGTTAGCAGCCTTTGTTTGCAGCCTCTGTTAGCATCCTTTGTTTGCAGCCTCAGCCTCTGGTTGCAGCCTGTTTGCAGCCCCTGAATATTTTGTTCTCATGAAACTTCTGATTTGGCAGTTTTTGGCTCAGATTCTCAGTGACAGATTTTTGATGTATGTGAGACTTTGCTTCATAATTCTGTGAGGTGCAGGAGGAGCAGGGGAGTACAATGAGGAGGCAGTATTTTGTCTCCCCCCTTTAAGTCTGAATAAACGCTCCATGTACTGGCTGTTTATAGAAACAGGACTCCTGTTAAAATCACATTATTTTGGCTGTAAAAGGCTGAATGTGGCTTTTTGACATTTAAATCTGTCTCTGGTTGTTTTAGGTTGTAGATGTCTAAAATATTTACTTACATATTTATCATTATTTCATTGTTAAAATGCTGCCAGGTCAAAGTATTTCTGCTAGTGTTTGTTAACAACTGTTTAAAGACCTTCATTTGTGTCTTTGAACAAAGACCTGTTGGAGTTCTTAAAGAAGTACACCACAAACAAATGTTTTGAGGCTACTCATCACAATAAAAAAAATATACTCAGAGAAAATAAATAAATGAAATTATTACATTTTGAAATTTATCATGTTTCAGGTCGTTATTACAAAAGGCCGGCCTGTCAGCTGTTCCAGTATTTCTCTCAGTTCCTGTTTGTTTGTTTGTTTGTTTGTTTGTTTTTCTCTGTAAAGCCTTTTGAAGGACTCTCTGTATGCTGCTTCATAAATCACCTCTCCTTGCTCTTACTTGGGGCAGTTATGGTCTTTTGATTTAATTTGTCTCGTTTACACTCTCATACCTTGGTTGAAACAGATTCTTTTTTTTTTTTTTTTTTTTACACATCTCTCACCCTGCATGGAACATTATTTGTGTGGTTTTTCTGTCGTGTTACAGTTTAGTTGAAGTGATAACCTGTTCTATAAGATCTGTGATTTATAGCATTTGCTTTTTGGTTTCAAGACCAGGGGGGTTGAAATCAGTTACTGTCCTAATCCTGGGCCCCAGTCAGCTTCACGTGTGTAACATACAGTCAGAATAACTCAAACACTAACAGTTCCTCACCAAACATCCACAGCCAGACATTCTTCAAACAGTCACATCATTTTTACAGCTTTGAAAAAAAAAAAAAAAGTACCTTTTGTTAAAGCCTCCTTCTTGACAAAAGCAGTAAGCTTTATCTCTATCTCATATCTTTTTATCAAAGTAAAATGTATCACTTACTATGGGTATATTTATTTCAGATAAGGCAGCTGCAACAGCAAGCTGTAAATCAAACCCAACACCTTCCTCAGAGCACAGATTTAAAGAATTGAAAAATACAGACTTGAAATTGTAAACTCAGCTGCTGCTGGCCTCATTTTGCTTTTAGGGCCTTTCTTTGAACATAAGTATTTTTAAAAATCTGCTAAAAGCTACAAGCAGGAGCTTTAACTCGGTGACAGCCTCAGTGAGATTTACCTTTGCTTGTTTTTAACAGTGACGTGTACAGAACATCAAACCACTGCTCTGGTGATTTACACTCATTACACAAACAAGGACAGAAGTCTGAATAAAGGGGACTCTCTGAAACAGGTTGATAATAATAATAATAATAATAATAATAATAATAATAATAATAATAATAATAATAATAATAATAATAATAAAGGAGTAACTGTTTGATTTAAGAGAGCTCTTTCTAGTCTTTAAACTGACTGAAACCCTCTGTTGTTAACTCTGATGGTACCTGGAAGAACGGACAGTACGTTTAAATATGCCCTTTTTAAAATCTTGCTTCAACTGTAATTTAGTCAGATTGAAATATTTTACTCCAAGAAGAGCGTGTGAAGTGCTCTAACAGCTCGTATCTTTGCTCCTGATGGTGACAGTTAGCAGGAGCACCTGACAGAGCAGGAGCTGTCACTGTCACATACACTGAGGCTTTTTTTAGAGATGGTCTGACTCACTCTGAAACACTTAGTTCTACATTTATATCAACTTTGACAAACCTGTTTAAAACTTTGTCTTATTATATAAGCTCTGAGTGACAGCTTTGGATAGTTTCAGTTATGCACATAGACAATAACAGATATGCATGCATGCATGTGCACAGACTAATATGTTTACTTATCATCACTGTATTTCTACAGTTCTGTGTATTGTTTATTGCTGTTGTTTCTGCAGCATTATTTTATTGTCCTCTATTTACAGTTCTCACTTCATCATTCATCCCTCAGTATCATCTCACTTTCTCAATAACTGGACCCAGACAGCCTCCTTGTTTGTTAACCATAATTTCCTCTATGGAAGCTGTTTCTGAAGGTAAACATAATCTCAGCGTCACCCTGCAGCCTACATTACAATTATCGTCGTGTGGCTGAGTGCTACACTTAGTTTCCACACTGCTGCTCCTCACAGCTTGTCCACACTTGCTTTATTAGACACATCAAGTCTCTAAATGAGAGTAGACACACACACACACACACACACACACACACACACACACACACACACACACACACACTGAGGAACAGGAACAGCACGGGGAGCGCTGATCACATGACGGAGGAGACGTTAAACAGTGTCTGTTAGCTCTGCTGCAGGGTGCACCGAAGAGTTTAAACAATGCAGGGTAAAAACACTCAAAGCAAAAAAAAAAAAAAAAAAGGTTCAGTTAAAGAAAAGATAAAAAAAAATAAAACAAATAAAAAAAAATAAATAAATGAATAAAAAACATTAGATAAATCAGATCTGATCAGGCATGAGGTTGATTTTATTAACACTTCAAAACTTTCCCTCTAATAAAAATGTACCTCAGCTCTAACAGGGAAATAAAATCCTGTCTCCAGTGGAAATCCTGATAAATAAATGATTCAAATAACCCTCACAGATAATTACCAGGGGTGATCAGGGCAGCTGAATGTTTTCATATGGGGTCGGCTGAAATAAACAAACGATAAAACTTTGATACTATCATTATTGTTATTATTTTATTATCCGTTTATCTTTGTAATCTGAATTATGTGTCAGACTTCTAGGGACTTTTCTCTCTTTTAAAAAAAGAGAGAAGAGGTAACAAGTCCAGTATTTTTTGTTTTTATTGTTGTAGCTCTCTGGTCTTCCTGAGAGGGGATGCTCTGGTGTTTTGTCATACATTTGTATAACAGTTCAAAGTGCTTTATCTGTTTCATACTTCAGGAATAAAGTGAGCGGACATGATGAAATAATTCACTGCTGTTTCCTCTCTCTAAGAAAATGTCTCTATCTTTTTTTTCAATAAAGATTATATGGACTTATAAATAGAAAAAAAGCTTTATCAGTGAGGTTTTTTTATTTGGTTCGTTATTTTGTAAACTAATTAGACTCAGAATCATATTTATTGCTGAGTAGTTTTGACATTATGAGGAATTTTTCTTGGTCTGGTGGTGCAAATAGTTATTAAAAATAGCGTAAATAAAATAATATTAAGGATATAAAAAACAGAAGTGTTTGCATGCAAAAGTGAAAAAATAATTAAATGAATAAATACAAACACAAGCATGCATATAAACTAAGAAAGCTAAATGACTGAACCTGAATCATTCACCTCGGTTTTTTTTTTTTTTTTTTTTTTTTTTTTTTTTTTCCATTATCTTTTTTATCCTCGCACGCCTGTCTGCAAACACAGCTCTGTGATAGCTGAGCGTCCTGAGCATGCTCAGTGGATCTGATGGTGGTCTGGAGGATAAAAAGTCTCTTTGGGATCTTTCATCACATTTTCAAACAGACCTGCCTCTCTTCACGCGCCGCCGCTCATCTGCTCAGGCTCTCTGCTGTCATGTGGTTGTATGTCCTGTTTTCTCTGACGTGATGCAGAAAGGTTATTGGAGAGGAAGTGTGTGAAAAGCTCTTCATCAGGTTGTCTTTAAATGATGCAGCATTTTAATGACGTTAAATGATTCTTATTTTCATCCATGCTGTGGTTTCTTTACAGATGGATAAAGAAAATAAAACTTTGAGATGGAACTTATCCTAGTTTAATTATTTTTGTTTTATACCTGGACTAAATTAAACCTGAACAGAGAAACACTTTCATATAAAACAGCTTGATAATGTAATTTATTTAAAAAAAAAATCTTCAAAGAATGCCTCCGAATTTCATTTAAATTCAGGGAGAAAATTCAGCTGTTTTGATTTGAAGAGGTTTTGTTTTATGTGTTTATTCTTTGTAGTGTAATTCTATTGTGTTTTTGTGCTGATATGGGTCTGTAATAAACAAAACACAACAACAACAACACAGGGAAGAATTCACTACAAAGTTTACTGTGACTGAAACTCAAAGTAAAATTAGAGAAGCAGATTTTGTCTGAGTAGTGTGCGCTGAGTCAGCAAACTAATTACTCTGAGTTTGAATGGACAAATCCACACATTTATTTATTAATAAATATATATAGAGAGAGAGTACAAAGGGACATTATTAAAAACAAAGATATTAAAGATATATCTCCTCTCCTGCTCCCTGAACCTGCTCCTTTCTTCCATTCGGTGAGTGCAGCAGGTGAGCTTCATAGAGCAGAGGACAGTCAGCTCTGTGAAGCTCTTCAGTGGAAAGAGAGCGTGTGTCAGCGGAGATATATGTGTGCAGCTTTCAGCACTGATACTGGATGCTGATCATCATCATCATCATCATCATCATCATCATGTTTTGGGTCATTCTTATAACATACCCCTGATGTTTGACTTCACGCCTCACTTTGTGCGCTGCACAGAAAAATGAACATCACTGCTTTATTGGCAGAAATGTAATGAGACATGTTAATGCAATTTATCAAAGAAAATTTGGTTGATTTATTAAAGAAATAAAGAGCTTTATGACTTTAATGTTATTCTTTTTTTTTTCTTAATTTGCAACTTAGGAAACATTTTGCATGATTTGAATACTTTTCTTCAACCACACAAAACCTCCAGAGTGAGAAATTAAAGGATTGTGCACTCGACTTCAGAGGTTTGAAGGGGCGTCCTGTCATCTGAACGGAGAAAACCTTTTGCCTTTGAGAGCTCTAAATCTATTTAAAGTGTCAGTGTGTGTGTGTGTGTGTGTGTGTGTATGTGTGTGTGTGTGTGTGTGTGTGTGTGTGTGTGTGTATGTGTGTGTGTGTGTGTGGGTTTAAAATGGCGCCTGTCTGGAAATAGGTCCATTATGGATTTAAAGCACTTTTAGTCTTCCAAACACTCCCGACTCACTCGCTTTCATTTTCTCTCACTTTACAGCATCTCTCTCTCTCTCTCTCTCTCTCTCTCCCTCTACTCCTCCACACTGTCTCCAAACTTCTCTCCAGCCAATTAGTGCTCAGTCTGCTCCAGTAGAAGACAATATGTCTGCTCCAAATCCAAAGAGGAGGCCTTAAACGCTCTCCAGAGATAGAAAGAGAGAGAGAGAGAGAGAGAGAGAGAGAGAGAGAGAGAGAGAGAGAGAGAGAGAGAGAGATGCATTAGGTAGAGACCATCTTGTGGGTGTACGTTCTCCTGTTGCTCTGAGGTGCCCTCTCTGCTTACACTTACATTTGCATACAGGAAGTTAAAGTGATGCTTTAAAATGAAACTTGCTAAACTGGACCTGCTGTAAAGTTTTCTGCGGAGTGGAGTTAAGAAATGAGCATCAGCAGAAACCTCCGGAAGTCCACTGATATCATCAAACCTTCAGCCTGACATAATCTGAGTTCATCCAATCCAGGTTTAGTTCATGTGAATGTTTGAATATGCATCACGTGAGCAATGATGGAATGTCACAGGGGAGAGATACGGTCAGCACTGACGCCAGACATCAGACGAACCCATTACACACACACACACACACACACACACACACACACACACACACACACACACACACACACACACACACACACACACACACACACACACACAGGTCAGGATTGCAGACAGTACAGAAAGAAAGCAAACACACGCTGTGATTGATGTTCGACTAAAAGAGTCAGAGAAAAGCTGAAATACACAGCGGGACGAATAAAAGTGGAACATGTGGAGCTGACTGATATTAATAGCTATGGATGGCAGCTGCCAATAGAGGATGTTTTATGTGTGTGTGTGTGTGTGTGTGTTTTACTCATGAGTCAATAAAAAGACACTGGACAAGGAAAACTTTGAGATGTTCAGTGATGCAGCATTTCACACACTTCATCCTGAAACCCAGTCGTTTTAAATTCCCTCTGTGCAACACTTTACACAGGAAAAAATAAAGTGTGTTGGCATGTTTTCAAAAAGTGGTTGACTGGTGTTTTGATTAAACTTTTGGCTAATAATCTCTGAGCAACTAAGAAAAAAAATGAGCTCTTAAAGAAGAGCTGTGTGGAAAGTGTTAAAGATTTAATGACTGGATGTACATGCTATCATTGGACTGATCTTCATACGTAAGTGTTTGTCTGATGGCAGATCTTTTGGGTACATGCTCAAAAATTTGTTCAACATTCAATTGGACAGCACACGTTTTATGCACTAATTGAGGTCTAAGGAGTGAAACACATGCACTTAATTTGTAGGGAAAAATCTGGGATTAAACAGGTTTAGAGTGAAGAAATGTTGGAATATAGCATGAGGTTTAAATCACAGTCAATGAAAAATCTACGTCTGGTACAAGAGATATCATTCATGAAAATGATGTAACTGTTTCAGGGAGTTGTTTAAAGTGTGTAAACACCAAACACTCATTGATCCATCTGTTTCTGGAAATGTTAAGTTCCAAAGTTGAATTTGGAATATAAAATTGTGAATCTGTAGTCTTGAATGTCATGATCCATTTAAATCCATCAGCCTACATTTTTCAAGACATTCTTTATTAAAAGTTACAATATCAAAAAATGTAACCTTTTATTTTCTTCAAAACATATTTTAAAACACTCGAAAACAAAACATCTTCCATCACTTAATCGTTGGGTCAGTGAACTGTGGGTATTTTTTTTATTATTATTATTATTTAGAAAAGTGCAAATCAGCCTGAAACTTTGAATCTCCTTTAGTTTTATCCTTCTTTTTAATAATAATAATAATAATAATAATAATAATAATAATAATAATAATAATAATAATAATAATAATTTGTCTTTAGTGTAGTATATATATATATATATATATATATATATATATATATATATATATATATATATATATATATATATATATATGTATATACATGTGTGTGTGTGTGTGTGTGTGTGTGTGTGTGTGTTTGTGTGTGTGTGATAATAATAATTACAATAATTATAATAACATGTAGCATGAGTTTATATTCATTAAGCAGCATTTATTGCTGCAGCTAAATAATGTTCTATAGTTTATTTATCTGCTTTGATTTGCTTTTGTTGTTGTTGTTGTTGTTGTTGTTGTGTTTTGTTAATAATAATAATAATAATAATAATAATAATAATAATAATAATAATAATAATAATAATAATAATAATAATAATAATACATTTTATTTAAAAGCACCTTTCAGGACACCCAAGGTCACTGTACAGAAAGTATATATAAAAAATGCAGATATAGATAAAAGACAACAAACAGTACAATAAAAAAATAAAAATGGGGAAGGAGGTCCATGGGAAACAGTTTAAAAAGAGTAAGCAAGTCTGAACAGATGAGTTTTGAGTTTGGATTTGAAGATGGGCAGGGTGGAGGAGTTACAGAGGTGCGGTGAAAGAGGGATAATGTCTCCACTTCTGCCCGTTAAAAAATCTCATCCTGCAGAATGATAATAAAAAGAAAAGTCTTCAGGTAAATCGGCTGGCTAGGAATCTTACACTGCTCATATGATTTTAAATAACATTTTAAAAACAATTATTCGTGTTAAAAAATAAAAAAGGAGTTTCAATTTCAATAAATAATCAAATTTTGTACAATTCATAGTCAAATTTTACCATATTGACCTGAATATGAGACCAGTTTCTTTAGTTGTAGCACACCTAAAAAGAGGGGGATCCCTTTTAAATCCATTATTTGTTCCTAATTGCAATAACTGAGGCCAGCTGTCAGGTACAACTGCAAAAACAGAGGACGAAAACATAGATTATTAACCCATTCATCATTTGAAGAGTTAAGTTTAGAGTAATGGTTATCAGTGCAGCAGAGACATCAGTTATCCTTCACTGAACTGAAGTTTGAGTCACAGTTAGAGAAAATGTCGGCATGCTCCTTTAAAGACACATGGACGAGACAGTGTGTGAGTGAAAAACATGATTGAAGGTCTGCCCTATTACCAGAACTGAGCTGAAAGCTCCGGAGGAAATTACGGAAGGACGAATAACTCCTAAACTGTGGCTCATTTTAATTTACCACAAAGATTCATTTAACACATGACTACATTTGAATCTAACACTTCAGTGCAGACACGTCAAAAGTCAGGTTGGGAGCCGATCATGGTCCAAGGTCCGTTTTCATTCAGCCTCCAGCTTTCATGCTTTCATTGTATAATGTGTTAATTATGACCCTGACTTTAACCGTGTTTCTGAATGATGTGAACATTTATATTTTCAGTCAGGGTCTCAAACCAAACCAAGGTCTGACTAAACTCCATCTGGACTGTCCATAGTCTGCCTGTATGAAGCTAAAGCTCTGTACATTCAGCAGAAACTCAACAACTCTGACAGCTGACGACTTTAAATGAATGGATTCATCAGGATGAGGAAATGAGAGAGTTCAACAAACACATCAGAGGACACAAGACCAGATTAAAGTGATGAAACGGAGCAGAAAAGACAAAAAGACATTAAAAAAAGTGGTAACAAAGCAAATGAATTTTAATGTTAAAGGGAGCGTCAGGGAGAAAACATTCAGTCGCTTTTCTTCCACTCTCATAAACTCCTGCCTGCATGTTCTTCAGTGCGCTTGCTTTGTTGTGAACTTCTTTTCTGCCAATGCATTAAAAATTTAAAATGGCCCCAATGTTGTCTCTGGGGAGAAGAGATAGTCAATTAACATGAGCGTAGCACAATTTATGAAACCGACTGTGTCATGATGTTTCTGCAAAATGTAGCCACCAACAGTGTTTGTTCACCAAGAGGTGTTCAATCTGAAACTGAGGTTTGAAGTTAAAAAAAAAAAAAAAAAAAAAAAAGAAAAAAAAAAAATAACTGTTTGGATAAAAATCCAAGAAGAGCTTCATCTGAGATGGTCTAAGTTTAAAAGTGAACCACGTTAAAGACATGTTTCTTCAGTTTACCAACAAGATGGTTTCTGTTTTATCCCTCCAGATTCAGAGCTCCTCAGTTAGTGTACCTCACTGCTGTACGCGGACAAAGACTGTCTCAGCTGCAGACAGGGTGCCACACAGCGGGGCCCCCATGCCTGGATTGTAAATCTGAGCTGAAAGAGCTGAAACTACCAATCAGGAGTGCTGATGAAACCCTGGAGTGAACCAATTTTTGTCTGAAATAAAATCGGTTAAAAGGAAAAGGAACAAACATATTAAGTGAAAAGCCAGATCATTTCTTTCTTCACTGAACTCAATATGTGGAGACCAAACTACTCTCCTACATTTACAGACAGATTCTAAGCATCTGCGCAGAGTGTAATTCTCTTCTATAAGCAGTAATTGACTTGTGCACTAAAGAGAGTGTCACTGTGGTTATTTCTGTTACAAGAAACAAGACTCTGCATTTTGTGGCTTTTATGTGCTAATAACTGTGATTTTTCTGAAACTCTAAAAGAGAACAGGCTGAAACTTCCAGGATGATTCTGACATTAACAGAGCTGTGCAACCTGCCACTTTGGTGAGATTCAGATCAGTAACTGAAGAGTTAGCAGGGTTTGTTTGAAGCTATTTACACACATTTCAGGGTAATTATTTTGTACCAGAATAAAAATGAGAATATGTGCAGTAATAACTCAGAGTGGCAGGTTGCACAGCTCTGGGTATTATTATAATTCAAGCAGAATTTAAAGGATGAAGCATGTTTCTATCTTCAGGTTTCATCTTTAGTGTAAACTGAGTTTTGGATCACCTGAAATGTGTGTGCTCAGTATTTTAAAAGTTGTGTTTTTTTTTTTTTAAGGTACTCGACTATAGCTCCAAATCTGAAAACATCAAAGAGTATAAAACATAAGTTAAGGTTAAGATAAGTAAAACATGTCCTGATCTGACAGCTTTCTGTCTTCATGTGCAGAACATACAACACAGCATTAACTTGTGTGCACAGAACATATTCCTCCACGCATGAAGTGAATGAAGTAAAAATACAGAAAAAAGATTTAAAGTATTATTATTATTATTATTATTATTATTATTATTATTATTATTATTATTATTATTATTATTATTATTATTTATTTATTTATTTATTTATTTATTTATTTATTTATTTATTTATTTTTAATTATTATTTTGGGTACTTCTCAGCCAAACAGCAGCCTGATTTTAACTGACAAAGTCCTGCAACTAAATACTGAATCTGATAGTCTGCTGCAGATGAAACTCGGATGATTTAGAATAAGGTTGCAAAGCCATGGAAAATTTCCATGGGAATTTAGCTCAGGAATATTAGAAGTTCACAGTTTTTTTTTTTCCATGTTTTCAACTTGATTTGAAAAAAAAAAAAATGCATGAATGCATCCTTTGCATTTATGTTTGCTGAAACAAAAATTATGCCAATGATCAGATAAAAGCGTTAATATTAACTGCATTTACCCGAAAACAGAAAATTCCAGTTCATTTCTGAAAATTCCCATGGAAAGTTTAGTTCAGTTTGGAACAGTAACACCAACAGGGACATCTAACATCCAGTACCAGGGTGAAAGGCTGGGTGTGTGTGTATTTGTGTGTGTGTGTGTGTGTGGGGGGGGGGGGGGGGTGTCAAGGTGTATGACAGCTGTGATAAGAAATGATTAGAAAGACTCCACCAAACAAATGTGATATCTTTTCTGTCTGTATTCAAACACAAACCTACGAACATCTATTATTTTTTATTAGTTCTTCCGCTGGCCGAACAGACTCTCTCCACTCAAGGTCCACTAAAACTGAAAACAAAGTCCATCTTAAGGAATCTTAATAAGAATGAAAATCAAACTCTTCAATCCTGATATCCTCTTTATTTACAGTTTAGTTATTTTGGGGGCTTCATTTAAAAAAAAGATCAGAGTTACTTTTATTTTTCAGGGTCACAGGTCTGATGTGTGGTGTGGTTTAAATCTTTGTATTATCTGCATCATAATCCAACAGATTATCAAACAAAAAAGGCACAAACAAGTTTCTAAAGGATCCCTAAATTAAGGCTGTGGTATCAGTAAAATGCTTTACAAAATAACCAACAGAAGAAGACTATTTTGAGAGAACACTAATTTCAGGATGAACTCTTCAAACACTTGTAAAATCTGCAGAAACGCACCATCTGTTGTCCAAAAACTTAGCATCAGAAAGACGGCATGGAGAGAGTGTGATGCTGAAGTAAACAGGAGCGAATCTGCATGCGCTGATGCTTTTTCTGAACTTGGATATCAGAACAGTGTTTGGTGTCTGCCTGTCGTTTCTCCAAGAAGCGTGCAGGTTGTTGTGCTTTCAGGGTGTTTGCTTGTTTTTACTGTGTCCTTTTTCCCCGTGTGAACACACTCTTCACAACAGAAGGTCACACAGAGGTGTGTGTGTGTGTAGGGGGGGGGGGGGGGGGTAGAGGGAGAGGAAAGATGACTGAAATGCTTTTAACTTTCCTCTCTTCCTCTCATCATTCCTCTCTACCCCTCTCTGTCTCTTCATCCCTCTGGAGAGGAAGAGGATGAGAGGGGAAAAGACAAGTGTCTGCAGCAATTGCCCCTCACTCTAAGTGTGTGTGTGAGTGTGTATGTGTGTGTATGGGTGGGTGGGTGTGCGACCAAGTGCAGCGTGAGTGATCGTCCGACAGCAAACCACGTGAGACTTCTTTGTCTCTCCCTCTTCTTTTCTTATCTCACCCCTCTCCCTCTCCTTCTTCCTCTCCTCCTTCTTCTTCTTCCTCTCTCTTCTTCTGTGTGCATCTCATTCTGATTTTCCTAAACACACACACACACACACACACACACACACACACACACACACACACACACACACACAAAATCAAACACATCCAGCCGCCCGTGCTGCAGCCACTCTGCCAGGTCAGAGTCTAAGTGTCGTCAAATGCATGTCAGCCTCCTGGGACTGGGCTCCTCCCACACCCCCCTCCTCCTCTTTCTTCTGCTTTTAAGACATGGAAACCGCAGTAACCACGACAACTCCAGGCACAATTACTACCTGCTCCCCTGTGTGAGCACGTGTGTGTGTATGTGCGTTTGTGCAGACTCGACAATGATTCAGAGTTGATCCCATGTAGCAGAGCCGTGTCCTGGCTCTGTTTACACACATGGAGAATCTCTCTTTTTGTAACCGCCTGTGTAGAGACCGTGGTCTGTGTCAGCTGTGTGTGTGACACTGTGATTAAAGGCTCTACTAAGGGCAACATGAAGCATTCAGAGGTGGCCTGAGTGTAATGAATGCTTCATCCTCTAAAAGGCTCAAATATGCAGCTCAGAGAGACAACAAAAAGCTGGGGTCTGAAATCAGACACTCGCTCTTTTTTAATATGCTGATGGGTCTTAAACCAACAGGTGCTGAATCCTGTAGGAGAGGGACTCTACTGGGCAGAGGTTCCCAGGGAACCGAGTGTGTGTGTATGTGTGTGTTTGTGTGTGTGTGTGTGTGTGTGTGTGTGTGTACAAATTTGAACTTTTTTTTCCATAGTAATCTTATTTATTATTATTATAAACAGTCACAGTGTGTGCGTGTGTGTATGTGTGTGTGTGTGTGTGTGTGTGTGTGTGTGTGTGTGTGTGTGTGTGTGTGTGTGTGTGTGTGTACAAATTTGAACTTTTTTTTCCATAGTAATCTTATTTATTATTATTATTATTATTATTATTATTATTATTATTATTATTATTATTATTATTATTATTATTATTTATTTATTTATTTATTTATTTTAATTTTTATTATTGTGTTTAAATTCAAATATTTTTTCAGGACATTACTTTAATGTTTCCATAGTGTTTTGTGTGTTGGAGGAGCTGGGATTTCCATCACAAACGAAAGTCATTAAACACATCACAGCTCCCATTGGTCCAGCTCATCAGTGTTTCTAGACTTTCCTCCATGTTTGAAGCTACAGGTTGACCATAACTTTGACTGACCGTTTTATCAACCAATCAGATTTTGATGTGTAGTGACAGAACACCCCCTGGGCCCAGCGATGTTGTCATCCACAACCTTAGCTAGCTGTCAGTGAACTTAACTATCCGCTGATGCTAAACGCTATGGCTACCAATCCTGATTGGTACCTGATTGGATTTATTTTTTTTGTGGGGCTGGAGTTATTGTAGTGTTTCAGTTTGTAGTCATGGCTCCTGACTGGATTGCTGGAGTTTGGGCAGCAGATTCTGTTTTCTAGTGTTAATGCTGCATGTACGGTGGTTAGTAAGCATTTGAGAGAACTGCTATCTGTTGTTAACAGGTTTAACTTGAACGATTCATTTTGTCATTGAACTGATTGTGGTGTGCTGTTAATTTCTCACTTTAAACCGTTGAGGTTGCGCGAGCATCCTGTGAACTTTGGTATATAAATATATGGAGCTTGTTTTGTGTCATGTGGTCTCGCGGTGCGATCTGGTTTCTGAGTGACGCAATGGAATGGACCCAATGGCGGTGCTGAAGTAATGCACAGTGGTTTGTGTGTGTGTGCGCACTGCGAGTAGCACTGTGCCTGTTGAAGATCATCTGTGTTTGCTGCGGATGGGCACCTCCTGGGTGGGTGTCTCTGGATCACCCTGGATTGGTTCTTCTCTGATCTCTCTGACCGGAGTCTTTACTTGGTCTGTTCATGTCCGAAACTGCTGCTCCTATGATGTCCCCCAAGGTTCTGTTTTGGGCCCTATTGTATTTACTTTGTATTCTCTGCCCCTGAGTCATTTTATCAGCAAATCTGAAGGTGTGTGGTATCACTGTTACACTGATGATAACCAGCTGCATGTGTCATTTAGACCTGATGACACTGACAAACTGATTGTTTTGATCAACTGTTTGACAGCCATTGATGGCTGGATGACTCACAACTTCCTGCAGCTTAACGCTGACAGACTGAAGTCCTCATTATCGGCTCTGATACTTTAGCTTTTAAGGTAGCTCAGTGTATTTGTTCCCTCTCCTCTGCTGTCCAGTCTAAACTTACAAATCTTGGAGTTATATTGATCAGTCCATGTCCTTTGATCAGTTGTCCAGGTCCATTTAC
Source organism: Labroides dimidiatus (assembly GCA_030710495.1). Taxonomy (NCBI): domain Eukaryota; kingdom Metazoa; phylum Chordata; class Actinopteri; order Labriformes; family Labridae; genus Labroides; species Labroides dimidiatus. The sequence goes on from CM061145.1 coordinate 4,340,823, forward strand.
AAACGTTGCTTAACTTGGGTCTGTTGTGTCACATCCTGAACTGGAAATGATCATTTATTTAGTCGTCCCTCCATTGTCTTCAGTTTGTCCAAAATGCTGCTGCAAGGATGTCTGATCAAGACCAGCTGGTCGACTCACATCACTCTGATTTTATCTTCCTTGCGTTGGCTGGCAGTTAAATTCATTACTCATTCTGAGGTTCTTGTTTTAGTGTACAGAGTTCTGTATGGTCAGACTCCTGAATACACCACCGACCTGCTTCACCCCTACCTTACCAGCAAGTCACCCTTCTGACCAGGGCTTGCTGGTTGTCCTTCGAGCTCACCTAAGGACTAAAGGTGACCACACCTTTGAAGTGGGGGCTCAAAAATGACTGAATGATGCTTTAATTCTGCTGTTGATTTGTTTCTTTTACTGTTTGATAAGTTCATTTGTAATGTTTTATGCTTTCATGACCTCATTTGAATATTTTTCCTGTGAAGCACTTTGTGCTATACTAAAAACAATTTACCAACTTACTTCCTTACTGTAACTGCGCCTCACTGCTCATGGTCGTGTCGGCCACTGCAGCGTAGCGTCAACATAGAACCATAAACCAGGCTTGTTGATGAAGTTTAACCTACACAGTTCACCTCCACTGCAGTCTCCTAAAAGCCCTTCACATCCTTTCAACTAAAAACCTCTGTGAAACTTTCCACTTAAGTGAAAAGTGTGGAAAATGTTCGACAGGTGAGGGGTCAGAAAGTTTCTCCTTCTTTCTGGATGCGATCAGAGACAGGAGGACGCACCAGATGATGAAACATGAAGGCTGTGAGGAGGCTTTCTGTTCAGAGGAATTTATCATTACTTTGGAGCGGCCTTGGAGAGGAGCTTCCTCTGTTGGTGCAGAACCAGCCAAAGAATGGCCACTTATATATTTAATGATGAAAATTTCCTTCAAATTTTCTTTGAAACACTTTTTTTTTTTTTTTTTCCTGTGGCTCAGTCTTCAGTTAAGAATTTCCTGTGAGTTTCACAAGGGTTTCATATGAATCCACAGCTTACTTCATTCACTATTGAAAGCATCATTTAATCAAAGACGCAGTTTAAGGTTTTACGGTAACCGATGATTGGTGAGAGCAGGTAGAAATGAAAGCTGAATGAGGACGTGAAGAGAGACAGAAGGCGAGCACGGGGAGCGTGAAACGACGGGAACAGGAGTGAAAAAAAAATAAGAGCTGGTGAATGTTCCTGCAACTACAAAGAAAAAATAAAATGAAGAGGATGAGAGAGAAGAGATAAAAAGGTGGAAAAATAAAGACCAGACAGGAACCAAAGAAAAGTTTTACAACAGCAATAATATAAATCTGTCCAATTTACTTGTCTGTGTGCATCTGTGTCTGTGTGTGAGTGAGTGTGGGCAGCCTGGGTCCACTAAAAAGGACCTATGTGGCACATAACAAGGCGTGGACACACAATATCACCACTGGGATCTGTGTGTGTGTGCCACACACACACTCTGTTCAAACACACACACTCGACAAGGGGACAGGGACAGTATAGCCAGCTTTTAATGAGAAGTCTGATGTTCTCTTAGTGGGCTATTCCTTGAGTCACAGCTTCATTTAGAAGTGTGTGTCCATGTATGCATTTGTGTGTGTGTGTGTGTGTGTGAGAGAGAGAGAGAGAGAGAGAGAGAGAGAGAGAGAGAGAGAGAGAGAGAGAGAGAGTCAGTGTGTGGCTGAGTGTGAGATTTTTATGGTTTATTCCCACTTGGGGGACATGCATGTGGTGGCCAGAGCCAATTGGACATGCCTGAAAGATTTCTTTTGGAGAGGAAAACGAGGGGGAAAAAAAGGCAGAGAAAAATCAAGTGTTAGCTACAGACTGGGCGAGAGACAAAGAACAGGGATGAGAGGGAGAGAGAGAAAGCCCGTAATCGTATTCATTATGTATTCTCATGCTGAAAGGAGGATGGGGTGACCACAGCGCAAGATAGATCTTTGTAATAGGCTCCACCATTATTTTAGGGAACAATTATTAAAGCTGTTCTTACTTTGATATAATGAAAACCCTTCGTCTCTTCTCCTGAATGTGAGCAGAAAAATAAGTAAGACGGTCCACGAGTCACAGCTCCAGCAGACAATTTTAACAAAGCAGTAACAAAGTCAAGAAAATCCCCCAAAGAGAGGAGAAACGAGGCCTGTTCTGCCACACACCTCACACCTGGAAACAGAGGATGATAGATGTTTCCTTTTTTAAAAACTTTAACAGTCTTTGAAACGTCAACGTCCACAGAAGGTAAATGAAACAAAAACCTCCTTTGAATCCTGTCAGCCTGGTCATATTACACACCTCCAAACAATGACTGCATCCTCAGAAGAAAAAAAGAAAAAAGAAAAAAAAGGTTTTGTGCAATCAATTTTCAGCATTTCACACAAAATATGAAGTCCACTCACATTTTACTGGAAAGAACAATTTGCCAGCCAGTAATTCACCAACATCCACATGACAGCTGGTGCAAAAAGGAGCCAAGACGAGCAGCCTGGTTTTGTTCCAGCAGTCAAACACCTCCTTGTCAGCTGCTGAAGACTCACATATGCAGCCTTCCTAAAAAAGGACTCTCTTTGTTTCCAGTAAGTAAGGTTGTCACCTGGTAAACAGCCAGGCTCCTATCCTGACAACCAAACCAGAGAACCTGACCAGAAGCTCAGCTCAGACAGGCTCAGCTCCATCACAACATTCAGCTAATTTTAACAAACTGACCGAAGCATCAGTATCAGTTCAATCGTACGCCCTGATAAGAACGTTTCAAGTGCTCCACTTTGCTCTCAGAAGCCCTGTTTGTTTTTAAGACTTTTCTGCTCCACACATTATCCTCTGGCTGCAGCTCTCTGATCAGATGTTCAGTACTGATGTGTCCTTTGAGAACAATGTGTCCAAAAACAAATCTGAGTGAACAAACTGAACTGCAGTTTTTTTGGCCACCTCAGGTTGAGCCAAGTGAGATGACACCCTTTTTATTATTGTATTTATTTATTTATTTTACAGTCTATGGAAAAAAAAAAAAAAAAAAAAAAAAAAAAAAAAATTCTTGACTTTTCATCTGGCTAACACAAATCAGTGATGATAGAGATGATTTAATAACCAATAACCAAAACTGTTTATATCCCAGTTGAAATAAATGAATTTATTCAAATAACTAAAATCAGAGTATTATGAAAACATTTTTTTGATCATCATCAGCTGGCCTGAGTTTCCAATCCAATCCAACTTTATTTGTTAAGCACTTTAAAACTACCCTCATTGACCAAAGCGCATTACAGGATAATAAATAAAATATATGTAACAGCTCACGTTTCATAAAAGATATAAAAGAACACTATTTACATAAACAGAGAGAATATCATGTTTTAAAAATAAAACATAAGTTAAAAGAAGGAATGACGACACTACGTCTGTGGTGTGTTAAAAGCCAGTGAAAAAAGGTGGGTTTTGAGACACGTTTTAAAAACAAGGAGAGAAGAGGCCTCTTTAACGTGTTGAGGTAATGCGTTTCACAGCTTAGGAGCCACCACTGCAAACGTACAGTCCCCATTGAGCTTCCACCTGGTCTGAGGGACCTTCAGGAGCAGCTGATCAGCTGACCTGAGAGAGCAGGTGGGTGTGTATTGTTGCAGAAGCTCAGAGAGGTAGGGTGGGGCAAGACCATTGAGAGATATTAAGCAAATGAAAGAATTTTAAAATTGATCCTAAAAAGAACGGGCAGCCAGTGGAGTGAGGCTAAAATGGGGGAAATGTGCTTGAATTTCTGTGTGCCGGTTAAAAGACCTGCAGCTGCATTCTGCACCATCTGAAGACGGAGGATTGAGGATCCACTAACCCCCACATACAGAGCGTTACTGTAATCCAGCCTGGTGGTGACAAAGGCGTGGATTACTGTATTAAAATGCTTTCTAGAAAGGACCGACTTTATTTTGGCCAACTGCCTGTAATGAAAAAAGCTAGTTCGCACCACAGACAGAAAATGAGAAAGTCCCAGTTGTCATCTGTTTCTGAGTCAAATATCACTCCCCCTTCACTCTTTTATTATTCCCTGAATTAGAAAGCAGCTGAAGTGAATTCTTCAGTGGGCAGCGTGGTGAGACTTCAGTTCAGACACTTCATTAAAAAGCAGAGGGTAAACAGAGTGTTGTTCGATTGGGGAGTGATTCTGAGCACAGGGCATCTGTAGCTTTTAGCTTTTTTTTCCCTCCAGTGTTTTCTACTGGAACACTTTTTATTCACCACCCACAAAGTCAGACATGAGCAGAACTTTACCTGAAAACAAACCTCAAAATGTATTCAAATAGAAAAAAAAAAATACATATCAGTAATACATGAAAGCTGTGTCAGGGCTCTGTCCTGGGACCCCTTTTTTTCTGCACCAAAGGGCTTAAACTTAGCACACATCCCTTTTATCTTAATGTTTATATAATTTATTTGCAGGAAACCCATTTTTAAAAATACAGATAATCTTCCATTGAAACAGAGTTGGATTGGTCAGATATTTCTCTCCTCTTTTTCTAGTAAAGCAAGAGGCATTAGGATACTTTTACATTAAACTTTTCCTTTTGTTCATATTAAAACCATCTCTGATCCTACAGGCAGGTTTACTATGGTCACTTGCCATATTTATGAAATCAAGGTAGTCCGAGCAAACATATATGCTCCCAACTGGGATGATGAGACCTTCTTTAGGCGAGTGTTTTCAATTTGTCAAAACATAACTTAATTCTTGGTGGAGATTTTAACTGCTGGCTGAATCCCTCATTAGACCGTTCCTCTGCAACGCCAGTGCTGAAAGCTAAATCTGCCAAATGACTGAAGCTTTTATAGATGAGTTCAATTTCCTTGATCCTTGGTGTTATTTCAACCCAGCTAAAAGAGAATACTCTTTATACTCTCATGTGTACACCGGTCTTATACATGTACTGATTATTTTTTGAAGACCGCTCACTGCTTACAGAAGTCTCTGGCTGTAAATATGACTCAATAACTTTGTCAGATCATGCTTCACTCTCTATAAATATATATTTCAAGAAATTTATAAACTTATGACCACCACGGAGCCTTATCACACAACTTCTTTTGGATAAGGATTTTGTTGAGCTTATGTCTAAACGGATAGATTTTTTCTTTCATATTAATAAAACTCCAGCTATATCAGCTTCCACATTATGGGAATTGATGAAGGCTTAAATAAAGGGGGCGAATTATTTCTTATCAAAACACCAGAGGAGACCTATGAGAATGAAGTTAGCAGACTTATCTCTATGTATAGCGACTTTAGACTTTCAATATGCTGCTTCAAAACGACCAGAAATCTTTACGGACAGAATATAATCTTATTGCTTCTCAACACATCACCAGACTTCTACTTCTGTCAAGGTCAAAGTTTTATGAGCAGGGAGATAAAAGTAGGAAAGTATTGGCTCACCGTTTACGTCAGATGACTACATCCCAGTTAATCTCCCAAATGAAAACAGAATCAGGTGTAACATCAGATCCATTAGAACTTTACAGAACGTTTATGGAATTTTATAAATATCTGTATGCATCTGACCATTCTTATGCCCCTGAAGAATTTGAGTTCTTTTTTGATAAGTTGACTCTCCCTGTCTTAGATCAAAGTATGAGCATCCTTTTGCAGAACTGGAACTTGAGACAGCTGTTAAGTCATTACAAAGTGGCAAAAGCCCAGGTCCAGACGGCTTTCCGTCTGAGTTTTACAAAACATTCTGGAAACAGTTAGCTCCATATTTGTTAGAAATATTTATGGAAGCTTTTGCTGTTGGTAGACTTTAAACTGTTGTCTAAACTTCTAGCATCTTGTTTAGAGGATGTCCTACCATCACTTATTTCACAGGACCAAACTGGATTTATCCGTAACAGACACTCCTTCTTCAATCTTAGAAAAGTATCTAATATAGTCTATAACTCTCCTTCAGTGGCCCACTCTGAAGCCTTGCTAGCTCTTGATGCCGAAAAGGCTTTGGATAGAGTCGAGTGGGACTACTTATTTTTTTTTATTTTGAAAAAAAAAAATGGATTTGGGGTGGAATTTGTTTCTTGGGTTAAACTATTGTATTCTTCTAACCCTAACCCTAACCCTAACCCTGGCCTCCGTGAGAACGGATAATATAAACTCGGAATACTTTGGACTGTTTTGCTCCACCAGACAAGGCTGTCCATTAAGCCCTCTTCTATTTGCAATGGTTCTGGAGCCTTTGTCAGTTGCTCTAAAGCAGGGGTCACCAACCATTTTGGGACTGAGGGCTACTTAAAGGGAACTGAGTAGCACGAAGGGCTACCAGTTTGATACAAACTTCCTGAATCACAAAATTGCACTGATCTTTTTTTTTTTATGTAAATAATAATAATACTATGTGAAGAAACTCCTCATTTATTAATTAGTCCCCACAATTATTTACACTGATTTACACAACAATGCAGGTAGGACACATATATTTAAAATACAACATTCATTTATCTGTTCCAACTTGTGCTGCAAGATTTAGCAAAATTGGCCAAACAAAATCCACATTATTATAATTATTTCTTAAAGTGATAGTTTGTAATGCTGTAATTTTAATACATACAAATCTGCAAAATAGATACTATTTATTGGAGTGTTGGCTCATATAATTCATGCCCCTTATGCTGTATAAGTCAGTGTCCTGGTTGGGGCACCCCAGTCTAAAAAGTCTGGACCCGCCCCTGCTTGTCAGCTCGTACTTCGTTGCAGGTTTGTTATGTTGCTTTGCTCATCAACAGATGGATTTATTCTAAACAGAGGGTTCAGTTGGTGGAATAAACAGAGTTACAGTGAAAGACAGGACTCAACTTTTCCCCCCAGGTAATTTCTTCACTCACTGTATAAGTCTAAAATGATCAGAGTGCTATTTTTAAAGAGCAGCAGGTTTATGCACGCGTCTCAATCACACTGATAATAATGTGCAGGTGAACCAAAAAGGGTTCCTACTTCGTAAATGTTTCAGTAAAAGATCTTTAACAAACACCTTAAAGGTGCCTGATAGTGAACAGGATACTGAATGAACATTTGTTCGTTTCTGTTAAACTCTTTGCTCTGTTGATACGGACCAAAGAACGTGTGTCCGTCAGTGTGCTTCGTGTCACGGAAACATTTTTATGACATTTGAGTTCTTGTTGTTTTGTTAGTTTACTGTTACTGTCATAATCACGCTGCACAGAGACAGGAAGTCATTTTAAATCTACAGTAGTGTAAGTGTTTTTGATCCAAAAGTAAAGCAACGAAAAAAAAAAAAAATCTAGAAGGAGCTCCATTGTGACTAGTGCTACTTTTAGAACATGCCTCGTGGGCACCTTGAATGGTCCTTGCGGGCGCCCAGGTGCCCGCGGGCACCACGTTGGTGACCCCTGCTCTAAAGTCTCATCCTGGCCTCTGTGCTATAATAAGAAATAGGGTAGAGCTAAAAGTCGCTCTTTATGCGGATGACCTTTTGTTATTTCTATCTGATCTATCGTCCTATCAGCCCTTTTAATCTTAGATCTTTTTAGTAAGATTTCAGGATATAAACTAAATTTAGGAAACAGTGAAATTTTTCCTGTGAATAAATTAGCCAGGGAACAACCACTAAAAATCTTTCCATTTAAAGTATCCACATTTGGTTTTGTTACTTAGGGGTATATGTAACTGACTGTAACACTGTTTAATCTCCATAAAATAAATTTTGTCGCTCTGCTTACACAAATCAAGCAGGAGTTTGAAAGATGGTCCTTAATTAAACTTTCTGTTGCTGCATTCATTCATTTTCTATACCACCTATCCTATTCAGGGTCCCAGGTGGCTGGAGTCTATCTCAGCTGACTTAGGGCTGCTAGAATTAATTCCATCGCAATGAATATTCTTCTAATTTTTTTTTTTTTTTTTTTTTTTTTGTATTTGTTGCAGTGCAGTCTAATTTTTCGTCCTCTTTCATTTTTCAAAATAGTAGACAGCCTTATTTTGGATTGTATTTGGGACAAAAAAACACCTAGCTTGCGAAATCAGGTTTTACAACAGCCCAAAGAATTAGGTGGAATGGCCTTGCCAACTATTTTATTTTACTATTGGGCAGCGAATATAAAGAATTTAAATTACTAGCTTCACTATCAGAGTTTTGAGAATCCTCCTCTGTGGTTGGCTATTGAAGCAAATTCTGCTCTTCCAGTGACATTGAAATCCTTAATGTAGTTGCCTCTTATATCTTCCACCTCTTCGTATTCAAAGAATATCACTGTTGCTTCCTGCCTTAAAATCTGGACTCAATTCAGCCGTTTTTTGGGTTACAAGCTTTTTCTTTCAATGCTCCAATCTCAGCAAACCATACTTTTTCTCTATCTTTATTAGATAGTGCATTTGCTATGTGGGCTAGGCTGGGCCTAAAAACTTTCAAAGATTCATATATAGATCCAATCTTTGCATCTTTTCAACAGCTAGTTGAAAAGTTTTCGTTACCTCAAAGCCACTTCTGTAGGTACCTTCAAATTTGGAATTTTGTCCGCTCTTTAGGCCCTAATTTTCCTATCCTCCCTTCCACCACAGATTCAGATATCTTTTTTGGAAACTCTTCCATCATTCAAAGGTGCAATATCTAAGTTCCAACTCCTCTTTAAATACTCTTAAAACTGTCTGGGAGACTGATTTGGGACAGAAAATCTCAGATGAGATCTATCTATGAGGTCTATCCTAACCACATAATAGTCTGAAATCTTTGTTGTCCTTTCCAGGATCACAGGGGAAAATATTGTTCCAAATGATCATACTGCTTTGTTTGGGGTGTTATCCCCTGTATTTTGCCTTCTTTCTAATCAAAAGGATGAAACTTGATGAAAGAGGTGCTTCATTTTCTCCAACTGAAGACGATTGGACTGACTTTGTCTGGATCTGAAAAGACCTTTGGAAAAACTGGAACTCTAACCTGGGACTTCGTGCATTTCTTTCTTTTCTTTTTCTTTTTTAAACATAGTTTCTATTGCTGTCAGCCTTGATTTATTTTATCTTATTTTTTAATTAATTGTTTCTTCTGAGAAGGAAGGGGATGTGTGCCAGGGGAGGGCTTTGGGTGGGCTTCAAGAGTTCGGTTGTTTGTGTGTGTGTGTGTGTGTGTGTGTGTGTGTGTGTGTGTGTGTGTGTGTGTGTGTGTTTCACTTTCATTAGTTCATTTATTCTTTTACCTTTTCTATGATTTGTTGTTGTTGGTTATAAAAAAACAAACAAACAAACAAAAAAACCCATTCCATACGGATGATTCTAAATGGAACTGTCACTGTTATGTGAAAACAATTTAAAAAAAAAGGGGGGGGGGGGGCAGACCCCGAGCTACAACGACTGTATAAACCCTTTTTTACATGTCACAAACTCAAGTCAAATAACAACAAAATGAATCACCACACTCGACACATTTCCAGTTCTACCGCTGTGTTGCTACATGCTGAACAAAAGGTCAACTCCTCAGATGAAAGCAGAGACTCCACAGATTCACATGATATGAGATGATATGAGCCAAAGCTCTCTACAGCAAAGTATCAGAGAGAGAGAGAGAGGCCGAAGAATCACAAACACTGAAAGAGCTTCACCCAATGGAAGATGGAAAAGTCCTGTATATTTATGTAAATAAATGACTAAAAAAAAATGCTAAAAAAAAAAAAAAATAATAAAAAAAAAACCTGTTGTATTTGTATGTATTGATCACTATTAGTAATAAATGAAATCTGTTATTTTGTAGATGAGAAAATTCAAATGACACAGATGAAGCCAAACTGAGCCCAAAGAGAGCTCGCCTGAACTCTCTGCACTAAAACCTCTCTGATGTTGTTCTCCTTCACTTTATCAGAGTCAACCTTTGCAGAGATCATCTTCATATGTTGTTCTATGATCTAATAAAGCTTTAGAGCTGCAGCTGCAACATTTTCAAAGAGAGATTCATCCTGAAAGACCTTTTTTTTTTTCAGGCAAACCTACATTTTTTTTTTTTTTGCTGGGTTCAATCTTCATTTACTCTTTATCAGTATCAAATATACTCATATTAACACATCTCAACAAATGTAACAAACTTTTACTGTGACACCAAAGTTATTCAAATAGACCTTGTGTTTGCAGAGATATACTCATTTTATTATGGGTGTGCAATTTTTGAGAAGGAAGCTGAAAAATCAGTTCAGGGTTTAAAGGGTTAAACTCTCTGCCCAACCTTTGCATTTGACCAAATGTCTTTAAAGACCTAAACACCCATGGGTGCCAACATGAGGAGTTTTCACTCTGTTTACAGAATGTGTGCGCTGGTTGTACATGTTCATGGTGTCCTGTGTCTGGTGTACGTCTGACTCTGCTGAGAGTAAACAGGTCCTTTAAAGAGGATATTAAACACCTCAAGTCATGAGGCTTAGATATACAAACACCTCTGAGGGACAGCAGTGTGCTGGACGGGACAAACTTTTTTTTTTTTTTTTTCTTGGAAACAGCCAGCTTAAAATAAAAACCAGAGGCATTTATTAACTGAAGAACTGAAGCCAAGTAAGGTGCTGCAGCCTGTAAGACTTAAAGTTGGCAGGTTTGGAGCTGCAGACGCTTTATGACATGTTTCACTCCAAATATACGGCGCCTTTTTTTTTTTCTTGTTTTTTTTTTCCTGACCTGCAGTATTGCTCTCTGTTTCACCATGTTCTGGTGATTTGTCCTCAAGCGAACTCTTTGATTTTACAAATTCCTGGTGTAATCCTGTGAAGGTTTGGCAGGGGATTAATTTTTCTGGCAGCTGTGCTGAGCTGGGTGCAATTGGTATAAATTTAAGCAGTACTTCGAATATAAGGACAAAATAAAGGGAAACAGCAGCTCGGAGAGGAAGTCCATCTATAACTTCCTCTCTTTACAACCTTTCCTCCTTTCGCTTTCGGTTTCCCTCTGTCTCTTCTGTCAACACGTCATCCTCCCTTCATCTCTACACATCTCACTCATCATGTGTTTCTCCTCCCTGCTAACTCACTCATCCAGCGCTGCAGTGCAGAAGAAACCACAGCCTCTCATTTTTCAACAAATTAGGGGGAGGATCCAAGATAGAGATTTCCCAGTTCTCCCAGCATGCCGCAGTAAGGCAGGCTGAAGCCATGATGCAACGCTGAACAGCTGAGCTGAAATCAGAATAAAGAGCGAGAACATAATGAAAGATGGATCAAACAGATTCTCTTTCCTTGTTCATTCGTCCTGTTCACACAGACACAACCAGTGTTCTCAGCCAGGGTCCTGCCTGCTCCAATAACAGAGTAAGGCGGGGTTTTTTTTGTTTGTTTGTTTGTTTTGTTTTTATGTAACTTGAGGTCAAAATGACTGAAAGGTAAAACAAAGAAGTGAAACTGCTCCATTAGATTTAAGTTAAAAAAGGCCTTAAAAATGGAAGATTTGTAGGGCTGACAGCCACATGAGGGACGAAGGCTACGTTCAGTCAGGTTATTTAAGTCTTTAAAGGATCCAGACAGTCTTTGACCTTTCTGTTGAAAAGATCCTTCACTTATTGAAGCACATTTTGAAGGGTGGCAACGATGAAAAGGCTTATCCTTTACTATCCGATATTTGACAGACACCTGCCTGTCAGCAGTAAACGTTACCGCCACTGTCAGCAGCTGATGCTCATCTGATGTTTGCTGTTATACCAGAGAAGATTATTTGCTGTTGGACAGAAGAAGTCAAAGGATGAGCGACATGCTGAGATGTAACATCTTATTCAATCTCCACGAGCTACTCATTCAGGCCTCAGTTTGCTCATAACTGTACAGAATATGTGTTATTGGACAGCTGGGTGAATGAAGCTGTTACTGAGTGTAATGAAATATATTCACCAGAATTTAGACTGATTCACTGATTAGGATTAGATCCCCCTCCCTGAAGTATCTTGGATGTCTCATACTACACACAGTAGTTTGTTTTCCAGTGGATTTGAACCCCCCTCCTGTATTATTTGTCCCGGTGGCGATTGCTCTAAGACTGCAAGGGAAGCTCAGCTTCCCCTCAAATGTCCCCAAACAAAGTGTTGATATGTTCTGCTGTGTGTACATTTCATTGCCTAAATATGCGCTAGAATACCTTCATCTTTTGTTCTGAATCAGCTACTTATCACAGGTAACTGGTGTCACTTCCTTCTCATTCATCCCCGCAGCGTCTGAGCGCTTTAACACAGTCGGACGCTGAGCGTCTTCAGACTTCAACAGTGTAGGGTAGAGTGGGTTGTTCCACTGTGGAAACTGGACGGTCATTGGATAAATGCTGGGCTTTGTCCCGCCCATCGGACGCTCAGCGTCTCTGGGGGTCTATGAGGCAGTGGGCTGGCCTGGACGCTCAGCTTCTGCATGATGATTGGATGATCTTTCTGAGGCTGAATCCCTTTTTGATTGACAGTCAAATGAGCCAATCAGCGATCTTGAAGTAAAACTCTCTACCGGAGACTTTCTAACTTCTACATTCAGTTGTTCTGGACTGATCCGGAGGCTTTATCGATCCCCAGTGAGTTTACCTTTCTTAAAAACGACGAGCGTTGTGTTTAAAGATTCACTCTCTTTTCCTTGAAAAGGAACGGAGGGTAGAATTTACGTTTAAATAAATAAACAAATTTATGATGTAGGCCAGAAAAAAATTGAGCTTCCCCTCCTTGACTGACCAGCAGCTGCCACTGATTTGTCCGATCCATAACCCATGACCATCACTCAAGTGGACTCTATGATTCATTCATCACCAAACTTCTCAGTGCTTGACAGCTGGAGCGGTTGCTCGGAGCCCAGGTCGTCTCAAGGTTTTAAAGCAGCTCAGTTTTTTGGGGGTCAGTCGAACACGTATGTGAACGGCTCAAACACTAAAATATATTCAGAACCAACATGAGGTTTTCTATATCTGAGTCATAATACAGGATCCAGAACAGACAGAGAACTGCTCCAACTCTATCAGAGTCATTCTGATGTTAGCACTGATAATCATCAGAGTTTATAGTCTGATCATTTGAGCTGTGATCAGGACTCCTCTCAGTCTGGTTCCTGATGGTTTCTGCAGCTCAATGCAACCAACATCAGACAGAAACTCCTCCTGCAGCATTCTCAAGAAATGACTCATTTATAATTCTTGTAATAATTGTTGGAGTTCATTCAAACATTCATCCCTCTCAGGTCATATTCCATAGGTCAGATTTTGGGGGCAGTTTAGTTTACATCCCAAACATCACATCAGAACTGTCCCCAAGAAACAAGCTCTGCAGCATCTGACTGAGTGCAGCTTACTGGGTTTAAAGAGTAAAGAAAGACAGCAGCATGTTGATGCTCTTCAGACCACTTCATGGCTTAATCACCTTTCATCAAATTCAAACAGTGAAATATCACTCCAGTGTTTTTCTTCTCAGCACTCAGGTTTGTAAAAACACTCTCAGGTTTTCCAGGATCAGCTTCTCCTTTTCTGTGTCTGACCTGAGAATCAATTACATCCCTCATATCTACCCCCCCCCCCCCCCCCCCCCCCCTCTCTCTCTATTCCTTTGTCTCTTTTTATTTCCCTGCTTCTCTTCCTGCCTTCTGCTGACCTGAAACTCTGGAGAGAGGCTTGAAAACCAGATCAAAAGGAAACTATATAACCTGAATTTGTGTTTCCTCTCACCGGCTCCCTGTTATTTCCAGTTTGATTCAAAATCTTGTTATTGGTGGAGCACTTTCTGTGGCGCTGCATGCTCCTGCCCTTGCATGCCTTCTGCACGGTTAGAAACCCGAGCACCTCCGAAAGTAGGCTTTTGTCTGTGCTTCCATTTCAGATACAGTCATACGGTGACAGAGCTCTGGTTCTCCGTCTATTCAGTCCATCAATAACATTAAAAACGATCAAAAACACACATTCACTGCTCGGCCTTTCACTCCGCCTGTGTGACCTCTTGTTTTAATTGTGTGGAAAGCTGTCGGAGCGGGACTGTGGGTGGGTTTTCTTTGCTTTTGGGTCCATTGATTTCCTCACTCTCCTGAACAGCATCTGTTCTTTTTTTTTCTGAGCAAAATTGAGAAGTTCAGAGGAAAGCTGGTACTGAATGAGTGAACTAAAATGCTTTCATGAGAGTAAAAAATAACAGAAAAGAAAATGTTCCAAAAAAAAAAAAAAGTAGGAAATTTATGCACATGGAAGCGGATGGTAGGAATACAAAAGAAGAGCAAACAATCCTTTTTCTTCATTCACTCCAATGTGAGCATGAGCAAATCCTCCCTGTAGACCCTCAAAGAACTTAAACATGCACACAAAATTAAGATCCTAATTTGGGATTAGACAGCACCCTCTCACCCCCATTTATCTGGGAGCAGTATGTAAATGTGAGCGCTCTCTGAGAAGTTTTTAACTTCTTTTAAACAGTAACAAATACATTTTTGGTGATTTGTCAACCCTGGCGCTTGATAAGACGTTACATTCTTAATTAAAAAGGGAAATACCGGAACAATCTGTGAAATGTTTTCCATTTAAAGCCTGGAGAAACTTTGATTAAGTTCAGTCGATGGTTTCTGATTTTCTAACAGAGCAGCAAATGACATCCTTAAAGGAGGAAGTGTGACCTGATGGAGGAGAGAAAAAAAAAAAGGCTTTCCTGTGTTTATCACTTCATATTAAGACGGGTTAGGCTAATTAAAGCTTTAAGGATGATGACAAATAAGGAGAAAAAAAAAAAAGATTACCAGGATTAATTTAGCCCTCATTTACTTCATAGCTTTTACTTTCAGAGTTGAAAGTCAAAGGTCCCCCTGATCCAAATCCAGGAGCCTGAAAGCTTTAAATCTGACACACGACACCGGATCAATAAAGATTCACAGATCTGGCTTTAAAGGGACGTTTGCTCCGTCTCAAGTTATCTGCGTTCCATCTTACCACGTTTAAAAAAAAAAAAAGTCTGGATTCGTCCTGTTTCTCATTTCAACAACCTGACTGCTTTTCTGTCAGTCTTTTGAATCAGAGAGGAAGTGTTTTCCTGTTTTTGATGAGGAAACGTGAAGCCTGAAAGCATTCAGCTCCTCCTCTGAGGATCAGCAGATAAAATGTGGTGTGTGGTGTTTGGGTGAGAGTTTATAAATCAAACACTTCAGCTCCGTCTGAAGGTATGTTGACATTTAAAAGAGTTAACAAATACAAGATCCTGTTTTTCACCTGTATTTCAGTGGAAAAAAAAAACCCAAAAAACAAAAAAACAACATCTTTATCCAGATTGATGTTTATTTGTATTTGTTGACTGTGCGAGTGTTCCTCACACATTGGAAGCATAAAGAGACGTATTCAGTGGCGTAATGATGTGACTCATTTGAGGCTCTTCCTGGTGGAAAATAAGTTGAATCTTTAGATGGTCCCCAAGTTGAACCAACTCTAAGCTGGATCCTAAATCAAGGGTCCCCCTGATGGACCTTTTTTTATACAACAACCTGATCACTATACATCTTTCCCATTATACAGACAGTTTCTGAGTAAATGGATGTTAAAGAATTAAATTGTAAAAATGTCTGAGTTTCTGTCACATAAAAGAATTTGGGTGTTAAGCTGTTTTTTTTTTCCATGCTTTTTTTTTGCATTGCCAAGTGCTGCTTGAATGGCAGTTTATTGTGATTGCTCTCTCTCTCTCTCTCTCTCTCTCTCTCTCTCTCTCTTTCTTTAATCTTTCCAGTTATCTTCATATTTGGAGCCTGTCATTACTTTTCATGGCTATTTGTTGACCAGTGACACCAAACTGTTTTCGTTTGCAGTGGTTTTTTACTTTTTTTGTTCATGTTTGTCTGGGGATGTGTTACCATGGTTACATTGTTTACACATGAAACTTCAGCTGTTAGCACCCCATAGCATACCGATGCTAACCAGGTCAAAGTTCCCTGCGAGCTGAGGAGAAGAAAGGGAGGATGACATGCTGATACTGTGTTGTGCTAAGAAAAGACATCAACCAGTCCTTCCATCCATCGTTACGGTGAATGTAAGATCTATCTACAATGAGATGAACAAGCTAGCTGTGCTAACCCAGCTCCAGAGAGAATACCAGAGAGCAGAGTAGCATCAAGCTATTCACAGAGACATGGCTAACTGAGCTAACACTGGACACAGATGCCACATTGAAGGTATTGAGACTGAACAAACCAGTGAAGGTCAGATCAGTCCTGGACTCTGTGGACCCTGTAGACCCCGTGGAGGTGGTGGCTGACATGAGAATTATGGCCAAGCTATTGTCTCCATTTTTTCTAGTTGAAATTTATTATATTATACTATTTATATATATTCTTGGAATCTTTGCACTATACATTTTCTTGTACTGCTGCTGTAACACTGAATTTCTCTTCAGGGATTAATACGGTCTGTTCTATTCTATTCTATTCTACTCTATTCTATTCTATTCTATTCTATTCTATTCTATTCTATTCTTTCAGAGTAAAGTGTTGAATTCTTGGTGTTCAACGTATTCTTACAAAAGTAAGAATTCGTCAAACTTTTTGTACAAAACAAAACAAAAAAGATGCTGATCCTCATACTCCTTCTTTGCTGGTGTCACTCATATGTATGTGTTGTCACAACGCACTCTCCTCAGTGTTGTCTGCTGTCTCAATCCCTGAATTGGGACAATAAGCTTTACCAGACTGAGTGTCCCCCTCTTTGCTCTCACAATATGGTATGATTTATATCCTTATACAGCTGAGTGACTGAGTGAGAGCTGAGCAATGAAAGGAAGAAACGTTAGGAGCTGCTTCTCACTCAATAGAAGTCAGCTCATCTGATTCACTGCAAAGCATCAACTCTGGGAGCCGCATCTTTTGAGCATGACACATCACTGAAACAAGTTATATTACTTTAATATTATGCTACTTGGATACGGTTCCTGAGTAAGTGTTTTGGAATACATTTTTAAAGTAACCTGGCGACTAACATTCAGTTAGCAAGTGGTTTACAGCCACTGGCTAACTGAGTGTTAGTCCTGTCATGTTGGAGTGATATCAATACACAAACAGTCACCTTTGGTGAAGGCTTCTCTGGAGTTGTGACTTCCAACAGAGGAAAACTCCTGCTGTCGGGGTGTGTGTGTGTGTGTGTGTGTGTGTGTGTGTGTGTGTGTGTGTGTGTGTGTGTGTGTGTGTGTGTGTGTGTGTGTGTGTGTGTGTGTTTGTGTGTCAGACAGGACTCAGGAAATCAAAATCTGAAATGTCAGGAGTTTTGTGGAGTAAAACGGCGATAGAAACAAAAGCATCATTAGACCATTTACTCCTGACCTCTGCAGGCAGAACAGCACTTTTTATCACCATTTTCTCTTTATTTTACTAACAGAGTGTGTGCAGATTCTGATGAAGTGAGCAGAGCAGAGCAGATCATCTGTCAGAGACTTACAGGTTAATCTCATTATATTTTAACTATCTGAGTCCAAAAGTTACAAAATCAAAACTTTTAGTGAACAGATTCTGATTAGAAACATTCCCTGTGTTTCAAAGTGTGGACTGAACCTTCCTTCTGGAGGAATAACAGAACTTTTTGTCTCCATTAGTCACCCAGATCCTGATAAAATCAGATAATCTAGTCCAGGTAAGCAGACAGTATTTCTGATTTTAAAAAGTCAAGGAGAGGACACTGGATAGAGGAGGAATCTGGGAGAGAGAGTGATAAATAAAGAGCTGTAAAGAGTTTCAGTTCAAAGTGCATCAAACACAGAGCAGGTAACAAAATGAAAGTTACCAGTATGGGCTAAAAAACGTATGACCCAACGTGGGCTGATATTTTCAGAATGTAAATCACTATTATTTGGGTGTGTCCCTCTATGATTGATAAGCAGGTGCAAAATGTTGGGGAAAGTAAGTTTGATAGCAGTGCCCACAAACAGAAAATGGTTCGTTAAACAGATTTAAAGGAAAAAGGAGTTCATTGGGAGCTGACCAAAGCTCACAGGATGTTTTAAACCTGCTGCTGTGGAAGGAGGAGGAAGCTCGCTCCCTCAGCCATCGAAGAAAGAAGAAGAAGCAAAGAAGTGCTAAAATCTGCAGTTCATTGAGCATCCACTTGAGTCTGGATCTGGAAGTATCAGAAATCACAGACACCAAGCCAAAAGATATTTCTACAGCAGAAATAGACATGTTTACAGCCTGCTAATCAGAGGCACGGCTCAGTGTGACTGACGGGCGCCCTGTTCCAGTGAGTGTGGGGGACTCAAAGCCCATCCCATTTCAATTATGGCTGCTTCAAAACTCTGTTTCAGAAACAGACGGGTGATGTCACAGAAACTATGATCATTAATTATGCAGACAGAGGAGGAGGTGAGGGGAGTGAATGATCACCAGGCAGTAAACCAGGCAGGGGGAGTCGAGTCAGGTGACCCCATCGCACCAGGGAAACAACATTAATGAAGGAGTGCAGGCTTACTGGGCAAAAAGGACCAGACTCCTGTCAAAATAAAGACGGAACACATATTTACTTTGATTTTTGTCTGAATGATATCATAAACCTCTCAATGTTGATCGGCCTCATCTTCAGGTACCTGTCATTTCAGTCATGTTGCTGTCCGTGGTGCTGAAATGACTGAGCGCATGTCTGTGTGCAGGTGCATGTGAGTGGTTCACAGGTGGCATTTAGACCTGAGAAGAGAGTATATATATATATATATATATATATATATATATATATATATATATATATATATATATATATATATGTATATATATATATATATATATATATATATATATATATATATATATATATATATGGTATTGTTTTGTTATCGTTGTCTCTGTAAACTGAATGAGACGAACGGTCTCTTTGTGTAAAGTTCCTTGAGATAAATTGAAGAAAATGTAAATTTATTGATTTGGCACTGAATGAATACAAATTGAATTGAACTATCAGCATAAATTGTGTGAATTGTTATAAAAATGCCTTTTATGTTTCTTCTCAGTGATGTTAGTAAAAGGTATGATCATGTTTTCTGGCTCAAAGAGGGTTCCTTCTGTTCTGTTGTCTCTCCCGAAAGAAACTTGTGCATTTTGGGAAGTAGATTATCTACATATACACTTTAGCTACATAATGGGGGGGGTTCCACAAATCAGGATTTTTACCCAAATATTTTCCTTCATTTTTTTTTCTTTTCTGTTAACAAAAATCCAGACCAGTATATAAAGATTTGAGCCCCTCAAATTGAGGAGGAGTGAGACAGGAGCAGTAAGAGAGGGAAAACTTGCACTAATAGGCATGAAGAGGAGGAGAGTGAGTGTGTAAGAGGGGAGAGTGAAGGAGGGCGGGGGAGAGTGTGTGTCCATTGCTAATGGATGTTTCTGCTTTGCGTGTGGTTGAATGTGTGTTTGAATCCCAGTGTTTTCTCTCTCCCTTTAGAAGCGCACTAATCCTGTTTTACAGCAACTGGTGTGTGTGTGTGTGTGTTTGTGTGTGTGTGTGTGTGTATGTGTGTGTGTGTGTGTGTGTTACTAAACTCTTCTTTCCCTCCTCATTTGTTGACCTCTGCCCCTCCTCTTTTCCCTCGTTCTCTGTATTTTTAAATGTTTTGGGATCCTAATCTTCCTGTGGTCTCTCATCCATACGTCCGTTCTCATTGTGTTTCCTTTCTCATGCTCTCCTCCTCCATCCATTCACTTCCCTCTCTCCTATTTTTCTTTCCTTACCTCCTTTCCTTGCTTCCTTGACTCTGTTCCTTCTCAGTAATGTTTTTTTCTTACTTCCTCTGGTAAACTCTGATGAATCCATGTGAGGATGGAGACGTCTACATGGTGCACAAAGAATAATTCTCTGTTCCTATTTGTTTTTGTTCCCTGGACCCTCTGAGTTTTTTTTCCTTATGCATGTCTCATTTTGTGAAATTCTTTTAAGTTTTTTTCTGCCTTTGACTCCTCTCTTTATATGCAGCAGCTGCTGTTCTGAACCACAGAATTACTACAACAGACAGAAATAGACATAAGGCTTTTGGAAGTTTGAACTTAAAAAAAAAAAAAAGGAAGGTTAAATTTCAAAAGTCTTCATTTTTTTGTGTGCAGCATCGACACCATGTTTTTAGGTCTGCTCAGATTTTCCCTTTTAACAATTAAAATTAAACAACAGTGGTTCCCAAAGAGGAGAACAGGACCCAATAAGCCTTCTAAATGTACTAACTGTTTACAATCACATATCTAATTAACCATTGTGAAAATTTAATCAAAAGAGGGTTCAGTTTGGGATCAAACTATGCAGTCAGAAAGGGTTTGTTCTGTTTTTATCTAAAGAGACTAAACCAGTACGAGGACAGTATCAGAGGAGGCAGATCCATTTAGGAAACATCACCACGTGACGGTAGGTAGAACCATTTTATACACAGTGGATAAACTCAGGGGCCATTTACAAGACAGTGGTTTTAGGATGAAACTCAAAGGTATTGTGTTTTGGCCTCTGGTTCAGATGGAAATGGCATTTTAGCTAAACGGAAGCTGTTCCTCTGTATGCATACTTCAACATCCTTCTGGACTTAGAGACATGTCAGACGTCATTAATCAAAGCATAAGTTCTGTTCCAATTCAAAGTCCACATTAGAACAAGTTTGGTCAAAGTACCTGGATGTGGACTCGCCCTGCTCCTTTTCCCAAATCTGCTGCTGGAAGTAACTTGAGCGGACTTTTCAAGGTTAAAATCCCTGAAACTGCTGATTTAACAGCTATAATGCGTAATCAATTCAGGATAAATTCTGAATGAGTTCAGGATAATTTCAGGATAAGTTTAGGATGATTTCAGGATAAATTCAGGATGACTTCAGGATAAGTTTAGGATGACTTCACGATAAGTTCAGGATGACTTCAGGATAAGTTCAGGATGATTTTGGGATAAGTTCAGGATGACTTCAGGATAAGTTCAGGATGACTTTAGGATAAGTTCAGGATGACTTCAGGATAAGTTCAGGATGACTTTAGGATAAGTTCAGGATGACTTCAGGATTCCTACTCATTGGCTCCAAATCCACATTATCCAAAGTTAATACTTTCTCTCTCCCCATTGACAACTCCTTAGTCTCCCCCTCCCCTCAGGTTAAGAGTCTGGGTGTCATCCTCGACAGCACACTATCCTTTCAGTCCCACATTAATAACATCACCCGGTCTGCATATTTCCACCTGCGCTCCATCAACCGGCTCCACCCCTCCCTCAACCCCCACACCACCGCCATCCTCGTCCACAGCCTTGTCACTTCCCGCCTCGATTATTGCAACTCACTCCTCTTCGGCCTCCCTCAAAAGTCCCTTCATAAACTTCAGCTGGTTCAGAACTCTGCTGCCCGGATCATCACTAAAACCCCCTCATCCCACCACATCACCCCCGTCCTTCAACAACTTCACTGGCTTCCGGTTAACCAGAGAATCATCTACAAAATCCTTCTGTACACCTTCAAGTCCATCCACAACCTCGCCCCTCCCTACCTCGCCGATCTCCTGCAAATTAATATTCCATCCCGTTCCCTCAGATCGTCCTCTTCCCTCCATCTCAACGTGCCCACTGCCCGTCTTTGCACCATGGGGAGCAGAGCTTTCAGCTGCTCTGCTCCCAAACTCTGGAACTCTCTCCCACCGGACCTCCGTAACTCCTCCACCCTGCCCATCTTCAAATCCAAACTCAAAACTCATCTGTTCAGACTTTCTTACTCCCTTTAAACTGTTTCCCATGTACCTCCTTCCCCATTTTTACTTTTATTTTTTATTGTACTGTTCGTTGTCTTTTATCTATATCTGCATTTTTTTAACTTTCTGTACAGCGACCTTGGGTGTCCTGAAAGGCGCTTCTAAATAAAATGTATTATTATTATTATTATTATTATAAGTTCAGGATGACTTCACGATAAGTTCAGGATGACTTCAGGATAAGTTCAGGATGATTTTGGGATAAGTTCAGGATGACTTCAGGATAAGTTCAGGATGACTTTAGGATAAGTTCAGGATGACTTCAGGATGACTTCACGATAAGTTCAGGATGACTTCAGGATAAGTTCAGGATGACTTCACGATAAGTTCAGGATGACTTCAGGATAAGTTCAGGATGATTTTGGGATAAGTTCAGGATGACTTCAGGATAAGTTCAGGATGACTTCAGGATAAGTTCAGGATGACTTCAGGATAAGTTCAGGATGATTTTGGGATAAGTTCAGGATGACTTCAGGATAAGTTCAGGATGACTTCAGGATAAGTTCAGGATGATTTCAGGATAAGTTCAGGGTAATTTCTGGATAAGTTCAGGATGAATTCAGTGATTTTTTTTGTCCTCTGCGATGCAGCTCGTAAAGAAGAAACATCACAGTCTACAGCACAGGCATGGAATTCTCCTCCTGCTCCCCTGAGGACGAACCTTTTCCATTTCAGCTGCCTCATAACGTTGCTCTTCTTCACTCCACTCTCTGGACAAAATGTTTGCTCTGAAATCTGCTGAGCACCTTTTTTTCCTCCTCTTTTGTTTTTTACAGCCCCCCGGCCCTTTACTAATTACTTTTTTACATTGCAGTTTGGGCCCCAGAAGGCTCCATGAATAACAATATTGTCAGTATGTTGTCCCGTCTGTTCGACACTCCTGTGGGCTGTAATGAAAACTGAACCATTAACGGCCACTGGTGGGGCTTCGGTCGTGCCTGAGCAGCACCAGGAGGAGTCTTATCTATGTTTTCTTACTGGATATGTTATTTAAATGTTCTGCATTAGTCTAAATATGATGAGCACATACCTCTGACTACCTGACGACACAGAAAAATGCTCTTCAGTCCCCCCTCGCTGCTCCTCATTTCTCTCTCACCCCTCACCTCTGTCTCATTAATGACCGGCCAATTAAGCTGCTCGCCACATTGTTAGCGGGGCGTTCAATAACACACAAGGGTCAGTAGCACTTGAAAAACACTACGCACCGATGGTAATTATACTTTCAGAGAAGTCAGAGAGTTTGCGGGTACGGCGGGTTTAAATAGCAGCATGGGGTAACAGCTTTTAAATGGACGCACTCGCCCGTTATCTTTCCTCTCTCCTCTGCTTTTCTCTCCTCTTTTCTTTCCCTCACCCATCCTCCCCTCTGCGATTTGGGGCTTCTGATTAAGTAGGGGTTGCTGTTAATGAGCCATGAGGACTAATTGGGATTGTCAGGAAGGGGGAGACAGCGGGAGACGTAATGCTTTGGCATTTACGAGAGCGGTAAGTCAAATATGAGGAGAGCAGATGAAAGAAGTTACAGAAATCCCTCCAGAATCAGATGAATCACAGAAAAGTTTGGAGGTTTTATTTATCTTAAAAATGAGGGGAGGTTTGGACTCATATTATGAATTATTGTCTCAATATTTTGCATGTGATTTTACAAAGATAAACTCACTAATGTTGGGACTGAAGTTTAAAAACAGGCGACAAGCTGGGTAATATGAATCAGAACATTCATGCTTGAAAACAAAATAATTCCTCACTTTCTTTTATTGTCTCTGTTTTGAAAGTTTTTTTTTTTTTTTTTTTTTTTTTTTTTTTTTTTTATGAACTACTTTGGAATAAACACTGATTTTGTCTCTAGTGGGTGGAATAATTTGAAGGGAATGACCTGAAATTAAATGTCAAACATTTTCTAAACTTTTGGTCGTGTTCAGTTATGTTTTTATTTAGAACAAGTGTTTGGCATTTTTTCACAGTCAGACAAAAAGTGATTGACTGATGAGACGAGTAATATTCTTGCAAATGTTCTCTTGACAAGAATGAAGAAATGAACAGCACTGAAACATCAAACAGGTACAGAATAAGTCCAGTACATGTGGATCACAGAATCTGGCCTCTAGTGGACCTGGAGTGTTTGCGGTAAATCACTGGCAGCAAGGTAGTTTACAGTGTCATTGCTGTATTTTTCCCATAATCCTTTGCTGTTTACAGTGATACACCAAAAAGACCTTCAAATATTTGACCGTTCTACATGTTTTTTAGCCCTCAGCAGGTTCAGAGTCCACAGAGCCGAGCAGCAGCTCATCTGTTCGATCCAATCAAACACCCAACCACACACACACACACACACACACACACACACACACACACACCTCAGGAGTGTGTATGACGGTAGGTAAAAAGCCAGGTCGTTTTTTTGTTTTTTTTTCCCCTCCTTCCCTTCAGTCTTTTTTTTTAATCGCTCATTAACGAGTTGGCAGCGCTCCAGAGACAATCATTAAATTAACGTGCACGACTTATTGCTTTATTTATTTTCTTTAATGTGAAAACACACACGCACACACACACACACACACACACCTTTCTCAGTTCATATTTCAGGTTTCTTTCCTTTGTTATCTCCAGTAATGACAGTCAGATTCCAGTTTGACCCAAACCCTCAAAAAAAAACATTCTAAATGACATGAAGTGTCTTTGTTTAGAGCTGCTTCTCTGTTGTTTTTTTTTTTTTTTTTTTTTTTTTTTTTTTTTTTTTTTTATTACACAGTAACAAACAATAATCCAATTAAATAGATTTCTCTTCATGCAACAAAATATCACAAGAAGTGTGTAAGATGAAAAAAAAAAAAAAAAAAAAAAAAAAAAAAAAGGTTTTGTCTCGTGAAATAGTTCAGGTTTTATATATAATATATATTTCAGGGTATATTAAACCCAAATACAAAAGCTTTTGATCCAGCAGTGTCAGGAAGGCTCTGTTTGTTATTTGATTTACACTTTAAATGAGGTCTGCACTTCATTTCCTTGCACCTCCTTTAAAATGACCAAACCGTGGTAGGTCTAGATCTGCTTTTGGATCGCTGGTACCTTGGAGACCTTTTCAGAAATTCAAAAGTTTTAAACTTAAACACAAAACTAAACTATTGAAGAAATGTTTGTGTCCTAATGAGCATTTCAGAGCTGACTTTTTAAAAATCCTCTGCAGTGATTTGTGGTGCTTGTGTGCTTGTGTGTGTGTGTGTGTGTGTGTGTGTGTGTGTGTGTGTGTGTGTGTGTGTGTCATCCACTCTCCCTCTTAGATTGCATAGCTTCATTACAGACATTAGTGCATTAACAAACAAAATCCTCTCAGCGCGCACATTAAAAACATCCCATTCCTACCTCCATGCACAATCAAGGCCATAAAACAATACGTTACAGCGCTGACTAATTACCAATGTGAAAACTTTCATAATTGAATAGCGGCCCTCATCCAATCCTGCCCGGCCGCCGAGTATTAAAAGAGGCCGTTCTCAATTTGAATTTGTCAAAGCAAACAAATGAGATGGTTTAGGTGGAGTGATTTGTCTGAAGTCAGGTAATAAGGTGGGAATCACAGCCTCTTTGTTGTTTGGCTCTTTGCTAAATGAAGCTCATTAACGGTGGGAGAACTCTGCGGAGGACCTCGCTGAATTGGACTGAACTCTGCTTATGAGCAAATGAAGGTACTCAGAAAGCCCTGCACAGGTTCAGAGCAGGAGGAATACAAGACTGATGAAACTTCACCTGCTGCTCAGTCTTAAAAAGTGTCTGAATATATATGCTACAACAATCTGCCTCTCAAATAAGCATTCTCAAAATCATGCACACATAAAAAAAGCCTCTACAGTACGTTATCATTATTGTTTTTAGGTTGATTTTGTAAAGACCATCCTCCTGTTTGCAGGAGAATAAAAAGTGGGTCTATTATTAAAATACAGTAAATAAAGCATCTGTTAATGCAGTTGAACAATGTCTTGTTTTTGCATGTACATGTGTTCAGATTCCAAAGCTGCTCTGTAAAATAATAATAATAATAATAATAATAATAATAATAATAATGATAATAATAATAATAAAGGAAATAAAAGAGACGTGCACATTTGTGTGCTGAATTTGTTCATACTAATCTGTATGCATGCATATATATATATATATATATATATATATATATATATATATATATATATATATATATATATATATATATATATATATATATACATACACACACACACACACACACACACACACACATATATATATATATATATATATATATATATATATATATATGTGTGTTTTGGATACACGAAAGAGACAGGGCCACTGGAAAAAAAATAACATCCATTATTATTTATTTTCTTTATTATTATTATTATTATTATTATTATTATTATTATTATTATTATTATTATCATTATTATTATTATTATTATTATTATTATTATTATTCAGTGGTAACCCTCTCCCGTATGTATAAGATATTCAGACATTTTTTGTGTCAAAGTTTGGCTAAATAATCCAGCTACAGTCTAAACGATGGGATTTTTTGACATCATTATTATAGACTTCATCTCTTCATTTGTTCCTCTAACAGAGGCTGGGAACCATGTCTCTGTACAGATTTATTATGCCTGCAGAGCGAGCCTTTAAATGTTGTATCAGGCAGACGTCTTGGTCATTAACTTACTCCAAACCCCCGTGGAGCTACAGGAGCTGAGTGACTCCTTTAACATAGGATGTGGGTCAGACGCTGGATTCAGCGCTAATTATAAGAGAAAGGCATTCATTAGAGGACATCATGTTGGTTCATTGTAAGATGAAATAAAATGTGCTCTTGATGTGACTCCGGAGGAGGTGTTGGTGTTTCTGCTGTGATCGTCTTTCTTTGGGTTTATGAAGACAATCATACATCATCACAGTGTTAAGATAAAATAATCATCTAGGTTTACTAAAACACACACCTCCAGCCTCCAGCCTCCAGTGACTGAAATCAATCTGACGTGTCACTTGTAGGAAAGCCTCTTTTCACAAAATCTGTTTTATTGATTATGGAATTATCCTTAATGACGACAGAACGCTCGTTTTGTTGGCTAACCTCAGGGCGTATTTCAGAGAGAGACTGAGCACTCAGCGAGCGTTCAGAGCACAGAGCTGAGGTTTGAAGACAAGACAGAGAGAGCAGCACAGAGTCAGATATTCACTGTTTTCAAGCAATTACAAGATGTCCAAAGCTCAAATGTAAAGTGAAACCAAACAACTACAACAAAAACAACAACAAAAACATGTGTTAACAGGAATCAATCCCACCTATCATACAAACCAAGCTTACAGGTTTGACCTACCTGGACTCACCCTGATACAAGAACCAACAAAGTCCACAGAAAACATTCCAGAAACACAAGATCTGCACCGAGCAACTTCCACTCTTTGATTCTGAGACGGTCCCCTTCAGAAATATTCACAGATGAAAAACTGGAGCCACTTTTCAGTGACTCGAACAGGCTAATCTGCCTCTATGTGGAACAGAAAACATTTTTTACTGCATGCAAGCGGACCACCGGTCTGTGTTAGTCTTTGAAAATCTTTAACAGCTCAAAGAGACATTTCAGGAATCACCACAGAGCCTTTTTCTGTTTGTTTATTATGTTTTGTTTTTGTTTAAATACCCCGTCCCATCTTCATCGGCTGTTTTTTTAAACCAGAGTTCTCGACTGAAACAGCTGCTGCAGAGGATCTACGTCCATGTTCAAACCTAAAACACTGCGTGGCTCCAACCACTAACTCTGTTTTGTAAGAAAGACGTGAAGGATTTACGTTTATTACGTCTTCAGCTGAATGGATGGTCGATTCTTTGTTCGCTTAACGGCGCTTGTTGTTATTTGAGGCAAGGGAGGCGGCAAGACACTGGCGGTTTGTGTGTGTGGACCCTCACATGCCGAACGATGAATATTCGGAGCTTTAAACATAAAGACGGCTCAATACACGTTTGAAGAATTTAACTTACAATAACAAAATATTTTAGTAAATCTCATCTCCATCTCTAAATAAACAGATATGCAAGATTAAGATAAGACATGAATTCACATCTTCCTAATTTTTTTTCCATCAAAGATGTTAAACCGCCGCCAGGAAACAATAATTCAAGGAGCCAGTAAGTCACAGAGAAATGAGAGAACGCCAACAAATACAGAGATTAAAAAAAAAAATGCTGGAAAACTCTGAAGGTGTTTCTTTCTTTCTTTCTTTTTTTTTTTTTTTTTTTTTAGTCATGCGTGTGTTCACCAAAATAAATTGCTGATGGATAAATTAGACACTAAACCAAAACATGCAGGGTCTGGAAAAAACAGCAAAAAAGAAAATAAAAGTCAAATCATGAAGAAAGGAGAAAACAAAGAAACAAATGACAGGGAGGAAAAAAAGATTTAAAAGTAGGAAAAGAGAGAAAAGGAAATAAAAGGAAAGTAAAAAAATGAAGACTGAAGAAAAGCACATGCGGTAAAGAACTAATGAATGCAGAAAGGTAGAGACACAGTCAGAGAGGAAAAGGTGTGGATGGACGGAGGAACAAAAGGAAAGTTATTACGGCTCAGCAGGAGCCCGATGAAAGCGCCGTGATGGCGCGAGCTGTTCGAGCTCCTCTTTCAAATGAAGGAGAGAGCCTGATGAAGGAATGCAAAGTGAAATAGTCTCTCCTCACAGGCTGCAGGCTGCACGCCGCGGGACGACTTAGTCAGTCCTCTTAAGTAGCTCATCGAGCAAATTCTCAACAAGTCCTCCACCAAACGTCTCTTCAGCACGACACAGACAGAGGGTCTCTAAAACTGATCCACATGGACTCCCTCCCTAACTCAGCTTTGGGGACGAAGGTGAGGCTGACTTCATGGGTTAAAAATGAGCCATCCCTGTTGATGCTGATGATGGTATTTTGGATCACTAAGTCATTGAAAGCACCCTGAACAGATTCTAATTCTACTCTTCATACATTATTGATAAGATATAAAGTTGGCGTTAGTGATGGTGTACCTCAGGGCTCTGTCTGGACAGCTGTTCCTAACATTAGCCTCCTCCATGAGGGATGCTGCGCTGCTCTCAGGCGACTCTTTCCTGCAGCCAGCATCAGGATAAAGGTTGGAGGGTTGGCTCTGCACTGTGTGAGGGAACACCATCAGCAGCGTGCCAGAAATGTATCGAACGAGCTGAGAGCAAATGATGCAGAGCGCAGGAGGAATTCAGTCTGACTTCAGACAGAGTCCAGTGGCTCAAAAAGAGAAGGGTTACAAAGGGCTAGAAAATATGTGGTAAATTCAGTGGGAAAGTTTTCTGAAATTTCCAATGGGAGTTTTAACTCAGGGATATCAGAATTTTTTTAAGGTTTTGTTGCAGTGAACTTTAATGATTTTTTTTCTAAATATTCTCTTTTGTCTCCGAAATTTGGGAAATTTTCATTTGTTTTCATTAAAAAAAAAAAATGCATTACACATTTCTGCATGCATGTCTGTTTATAAAACATAAACAACATGTTTAATACGTATACATGTATATGAAAAGGTACATGCAGTTCATACAAATTCCCGTTAATTTCCAAAAATTCCCTTCCAAAGTTTCCAGCTAGAAAATTCCTGGAATTTTGCAACCCTGACCTCAGGTTGTTCAGAGGTGGGTTGTTTTCAGTCAGGCACTGAATATTAAAGAACTTTGTGTCTTTACATAGAGCTCACAGGTGTGCACTGGAACGAATTTTATCCTGTGACCTGTAGATATTTCACTTTTTATTTTTTTTTTATTTATTTATTTTATTTATTTATTTATTTATTTTTTTTGGGGGGGGGTGTCTGAAATAAAAAAAATGCTTCTGAGTGTAAAATGTACTTTTTAAACCTTTCATTTTCCATCATCTTACAGTTGTAAATAAATAAATCTGTATTTTACCCAAAAGGAAACCCTATCGTCTGTCTCTGGTCTCATCACAGACAGGCACCGTCATGAGATCTGCTGCCATCACCTGCTGCGTGCCATCTGACACAGTGATGTCCAGAGAGTCTGTATCTCCAAACTCTCAACGTGAGCATCGACTGAAAACAGGTGATGCTAGAAGACTAAAAGAGTTTCACTGCACAGAAAGTAAACAATGAGGAAGAAATCACACAGGAAGAAATGCTTCGCCTTCAGAGCAGATCTCAGAGCACCGTCCCTGGATCAGGACCATTCACAGTCCCACAGATGAGACCATGTTTCATAGAAGGGACGGTTTCTGCTTCCTTCAGAGTGTTACACTCAGCAGCCGTTTGAGAATGAAAAGACGACTTCTCTCAGAGGAAACAGCCCAAAGTCTTTGACATGAACCTCAGTAAAAC